>CM019149.1:90107685-90133138 GCA_009733165.1 Naja naja | reverse complement strand
TTAAGTTTGCATGAAGAGTCAGGCGAGGAGTTCCAGCAAAGAGTTTATTAGTGACTACAGCTCGAATGGACCCGTTCTGGCTTAGCTCTGGCTGCTTCTTATAGCCTGCAGCCGTAGCTGCCAATAAGTGCAGGGTTTCTTCCGCACTATTTAAACCAATACCATTTGACATTTTACAAGAACAGTTCAAATAAACCAATAACATTCAAACCTACATACATAACACCCCTCACTAGGTTCAGTCCATACCAAACCCCAACCTATCTAATGTATTCCTTTAAATAGGTGGGGCTCTTAAATATGCGTTGAGACCTTCGTGGTTCAGAAGTTTTAACGTTCTCACCCAGTGAGAGGAAATGTGTCTACTGACATTTCCCTGTTGGGACTTCCTGAGGAAGAAGACCCTGTTAGACTGTTAGAATCTGGTCTCTCCTCCCAACCCATCTCCATTCCAATGTCAGCACCCAAGTCAGGTAGTGATGTGCAATCTTCCACTTCTAAGGATGGATCTTGGCTTTGTGACAGGGTTAGGGATGGTTCCTGTCATAATGGCTCGTTACATGGGGTTGATTCCTGTTTGCTGATTTTCCTCCTGTTCCCTCCTTCCCCCTAGAAGACATCAGGTGAGGACCTAGAGAGAGAGAGAGGCGATGTTCCTGGGGAACCTGGATCTAAGTTGGTCAATGTGCCTGCTCCAGAGGAGGCCATCCTCTGTTTGTACCCTGTAGAGCGAGGGCCGTGATGTGAGTTATTTCAGCAGGAATCACAAAGGTTCACCTATAAGGTTCCTAGCATAGACAGAATCTCCCACACTAAAGAGCGAACTTTGGAAGTGGAATCCAGTGGTGCGTTGGGTGCGTAAGTGGGATGAAGGCGGTCAAGGGAAGACCTAAGTTTCCTGCCCATCAACAACTCTGCTGGGGACAAGTTATTTGATGGGCTAGGAGTGATGTGTTGAACACTAAGAAGTTTTTCAAGCTTCTCAGTGATGTCCCCAGGACCCAGCTGCTGAAGCTTCTCTTTGGTGAAGCGTACCATCGTTCAGCCCGGCCATTGGCGAAGGGTGCCAGGGGCAGTGAGGGCATGTCTGATGCCCTGTTGAGCTAGAAAGGATTCAAAAATGTTAGATGTGAATTGAGGGCCATTGTCAGAAACAAGGACATCTGGTAACCCATGGGTGACAAACAATTTTCTGAGCTGCTTGATGACAGCCTCAGTTGTGGTACCTCTAGCCAGAGTATGCATCTACTAGCACTAGAAAAGTGTGCCCTCTTGTAGGGCCTGCAAAATCAATGTGGATTCTAGACCATGGGCCCCTAGGACATTCCCATTCCTGTGTGGGGGTGGTGGGGCAGGCCTGACTACCTGGCAATTGGGACAAGATGCTCCCAGTTTTCAACCATTTTGTCAATACCTGGCCACCATACATAACTCCTGGCCAAACCTTTCATCCTTACAATCCCAGGATGACCCTCATGTAACATTTCCAAAACCTCCTTTGCAGTTTTGCAGGAATAACCACCCTGTTACCCCACAAAATACATCCTCTTAATACAGATAATTCAGTTTGCCTGGACTTAAAGGTTGGGCAAGGTGAGGTAGATCTTGAAGAGGCCAACCTTTCTTAATCCAACCCATAACAGGTGCTAATACAGCATCTTTGGTAGTTTCTCTGGCAATCTCAGCAGCATGGACGGAAGCTTAGCCACGGTCTCCAGGAAAAAGGTGTGAGTTTCAAGTTCAAAGTCCTCCTTGTGGCAAGGTAGTGGGCAACGACTCAGTGCATCAGCATGTCCAATGTCCTTGCCAGGCCTGTGAATCAGTTTGTATGAATAGGCTGCAAGAAATTCAGTCCACCTCAGCATTCTTGGTGACAGGATATTAGGTGTAGGTTTGTCTCCTGCCACAATGCCTAATAAAGGTTTGTGATCTGTAACAATGGTGAATGACCTGCCATACAGATATTCATGAAATTTCTTAACAGCTGCAACAACTGCTAAAGCCTCCTTGTCCAATTGGCTATAATTCCTCTCTGCTTTGGACAAAGTGCGAGAGTAAAATGCAATTGGGGCTTCCCTTCCATTGGGAAGCCTGTGACTCAAACCCCACTCCAAAAGGGGATGCATCACAAGTCAGAACAACAGGCAAATTCTCAGAGAATTGTATCAACACAGCATCAGGCGTGATTAGTCTCTTAATACTGTTAAATGCTGACTGTTCCTTCCGCCCCAGATCCAAACAGCTTTCTTATCAAGCAGGCGATGTAAGGGCTCAGCAATAGATGCTTTGTGAGGTAGAAACATGTGGTAAAAGTTAATAAGTCCAAGGAAGGCTTGCAAATCTGCCTTGCATCGAGGTTTAGGGGCTTCCTTGATTGCTTTAACCTTGGCATCAGTAGGATGGATGCCATGCTTGTCAATCATATACCCCAGGAACTCAACTCTGTCTGTTTTGAGTGTACATTTGTCTTCCTTGACTTTTAAACCCACTTTTCTGAATCTGGTAAGGACTTCTCTGAGTCTTTCTTGAAGCTGAGTGTCATTTTCAGCAGAGATTAATACATCATCAAAATAAGGCACTACCCCTGGCAGTCCTTGCAACATTCTTTCCATAAGGCTTTGAAAAATGCCAGGTGCCACGCTTACTCCAAATTGTAGTCTTTTACATTTGAAGGCACCTCTATGAGTCACAATTGTTTGTGCCTCTGCAGTGGCATCATCAACTGTTAATTGTTGATATGCCTGAGCTAAGTCCAGTTTAGCAAATACTGTACCCCTGCCAAGGGAATGGAGCAGATGATGCACAACTGGTACAGGATATGCGCTCTGCTGCAGCATGGTTAAGTGTCCCCTTATAGTCACCACAGATTCTCACTGACCCATCAGCCTTGACTGGTGTGACTATGGGTGTTTCCCATCTGGAGTGGTCAGTAGGCTCTAAAACCCCTTGAGCAATGAGCTTATCTAATTGTGCATCAATTTTTTCCTTTAAAGCAAATGGGACCCTCCTGGGCTTTAAACAATTGGGGGCACCTTGGGGTCTAGGCTGAAAGCAATAGGGTCCCCATATACTTGCCCAGTCCTTCGCTGAAGACCTCTGGAAACTCAGACTTCAAGGACTCTTCCCAGTCAGAACTGCTCACATGATGGATGCCAGTCACCTCGATGCCAAATGGCTTGAACCACTCAAGTCCCAGCAAACTTGGGCGATCCTTGTCCACGATGGTCAGGGGCAAGCGTTTGGTGTGGCCTTTAAACTGCATTGAAATCTCTCGCTCCAACTACTGGAATCTTGTTCCCTTGGTAGTCTTTGAGAGTCAGTGCTTGCTTCTGGAAATGCTTTTCTGAATTTTGGGAAAGAGTCTGTGGATAGTGTCCCATGACACCATAGATAAATAAGAGCCTGAGTCCACTTCCATTTGGCAAGGCCTTCCTTCAATAAACACCTTCACATGTACTTTTCTGCTATTTAAGGGTGAAGAATGACCAATAGTGATTGCTTGGTGAGTTTCATTCTTGCCATTTGCTTCTAAATTTCGCCCCATTTTTCAAGGAAATTGTTGGGCTTAAAGTCTCTATCAGGAAATTTCTTCCTAACTGGTGGAGTTCTGGATGATTTGCAGACTCTGGCTATGTGACCCGTTTCTCTAGCGTAGGCAAATGGAGTCAAAGAACTTGCATTCAGCGCGGGGTGGCCCCCCACAGCCTCTGCAATAGAACCCTTGCCTGTTTTTCCCAGAGTCTTTTCTTTTCTTCTCCATTCTGAGTTTAAAAATCCCTCCTCTGTCTCACTGCCATCAGAATCAGAGTCTATTTGTTCAATGACCTGTTGTGGATTTTTCCCCATCAGAATGGCTTGAGGCCTGGCTTGAGGCCTTGTTAATCTTTTCATGGCGCAGCTGAGGACTTGGTGGCTTCGCTGAAACAGCTTCTTCAATGGCCTCTTTAAACGTGATCTTAGGTTTCATTAAAAGTTTGCTTTGTAATACCTTATCTTTTAGGCCTAAAACAAACCGATCGCATGGCCTCTTCTAAGTTAGTAAAGTCACAAGCACCCCCAATGTCCCTTAAACTTGCCATGAAGTCATTAACATTCTTGCTATCCCCTTGATCCCCGGTAAAATTTGTGTCTCTTAATGAGGCACGATACTTGTGCGTAATGGGCTCTTAAAAGTTCTCTAAATCGGGCCATTCCATTATCTTCAGCTCTGCTGCTCCGCGCCTTCGCCATTTTGAAGACTGCCGGACCACAGTGCGTGAGAAGATCGCCCTCTTCCGTCTCGGGATGCGGCGAGATCGTTCCCCTCCAGGAACATGTGGAAACGATCCGCATACGATTCCCAGTCTTCCGTCGCGGATCGAATGGTGCTGGGGGTGTTCAGCGCAGCCATCTCGCTCAGTTGCTTGTTCGTCGCGTCGTCTTCTCTTCAGGAAATCCCACCTTCGTCGCCAGTGTTAAGTTTGCATGAAGTGTCAGACGCGAGGAGTTCCAGCAAAGAGTTTATTAAGTGACTACAGCTCGAATGGACCCGTTCTGGCTTGGCTCGGCTGCTTCTTATAGCCTGCAGCCGTAGCTGCCAGCCAATGGGAGTGCAGGGTTTCTTCCCGCACTATTTAAACCAATACCATTTGACATTTTACAAGAACAGTTCAAATAAACCAATAACATTCAAACCTACATACATAACAGTAACCTTTTATATTTCTTTTTTTCCAGCTAGAAGTTTCACTCAAGAGAAATTAAAAGATTTAAAGTTTCTGGAATCCCCAGCTTCATTCAACTAACCACAGATGTTGCTATTCCCTCATCAGTTGGTGATAACAGTTGGTGATCTGGTCCTCTCTTAGGGTAAATAATAAAGTCTAAGAGCCTGGTAGTTCACTCTTCCTCGGGCAGAATAGAAAAACAGTTGCTACCAAATCCTGGTAAAATTCAAACAGCTAGATTTTTCCATTAACTTAAACGTTCCCATTGGGGAAGCTCACAGACAGGCACAATGTCTCTAGCAGAGAGCAATCTTGAAGCATAGCTTTTATGCTTAGGAATTATTGATTGAGTCCCCCATGTATCTACTTAAAGAGTTATAAAGAGATCTATGATAGTGTTTTCCCACTGTATGTTGTTTCCAAGGAACACTAAACATTTTGTGTTTACATTTTTCAGGTCACACGTAACAAGGAAAACTACAATACTTAACAACCATTATTAAATGGTAGTATTTTAACTACAGCTTCTTTCATAGTGTCAGATGACTATAAGGATTGGTTTCAAGGCAATATTAAGACATATGGCTTTGAATGAATGCTTTTGATGGTTAAAGAAGGATTTGTGTGTCTCACCAAACAAGAATGGATGCTAAGAGATGTAGGTGAATTCATCACAATCAGTGGCATTGGGTGCTATTAGGTTTCTAATTTCTCCAATACGAATGTTCCTCTGCTGAAATGAAATATCACTGGAAGATAAGAAACATCCCTCCATTATATATTACATGGTGCTGGAAACATCATTGATTACTTCTTTAAAGGAAAGAACTTATCTTTTATATCCACAGTTCCATCGGATGCTTCCTAACCCAGTGACACAACTACAAACTTAACTCAGACTTCTCCCAGTCCAATAGACACCAGTAAATAGTACTGGCATCAGCAACTAAGACAACATGCCTCATTGACACATCTTTCCCTGATAGTGTGATGACCCAGGGCAGGGCACAGAGGTAACATGAACAGCTGACAGTTTAAACTGGCCCTTTTGTGCTCCAAATTTCCCTCAAATGCTCCCACGTTGCTGACAAGTCCCTGAGCAGGGTGATAATAAACCCTCCCACAAACCTCAAGCAGCCTATGGTTGCAATTATTCCAGCCCAGTGCACAGAATAAATCCCAAATGTATTTGGTAAAACAACAGCAAAGCAAGGAATTCAGGGAGCAAAATATCCAGATAATCAATCAGAATGCCACACAAGAATGCAAGGATTCTTGGCACATTCAAACATCAGAACACAACACTTCTGGAACTTAGCATTTGTTCCTGACAAATGCCCCTCCCCACAGTGTCTCCTTAAGTCTCATTCCCCAGGTGTGCCTGGTGAAGCTGAGCAGGGCACTCTCCTCATGAGTAGCCTGTTCCGCCTTCTCTGCACTCTCTGAGCCCTTGCATCAGTAGGGGGTGATTCTTGCCCCTCGTCTGAGCTCTGTTCCTCCCTGCCTGCAGGCCTAACTAATTCCAAACAGCCTTGCCTGGGCTGACTCTGCCCTTCCCCAGTTTCTTCCAAGGCCAACAGAGCTACCTTCTAGCTCTCTGTCAGTTCTTGTTCCATCTCATCATCCCCCACCGATTCAGACTCCAACAGGAGCATGACCGATAATAATTTAAACCTCTCCATTCACTGAATAGGAATTTTCCCCCTATTAAAAAGGCTTATTGTTTGGGACAAATGTAACTAAAGCAATTGAAGATGGGAGATTCGTACATTTTTTTCACCTGGAAAAATTTAAGATAATATTCACCCCCAAAAAAAAACTTGTGAGACATATTACTTTCAGTTGTGAAAACACTTTTTAAAATATATAAAACATTATATTCAGCCTTTTTCTAACTTTCTCCAAGATGTAACTAACTCAAACTGCTTCTTTTAGACCTTTCAGACTTGTGCTTAATGATATATAACTGCTAAACCAGATAACCTTTTCCTTGTCACAGTCCAAAATATAAAGTGATTAAGGTCCTGTAATGCAGAATGAGACAATCTGCAGTATCCCAAGATTACCAATGTTTGGGAATATTAAGGGGAATCGTTTGAGGAAGGAAGGCATTCCCACCTTTAAACATTGACCCAAATCCTAAAAGACAAGCTGAAATGGGCCATAATGGAGTTTGGATAAAATTAATAATGAGAGTGGGATCTTTCTCACTGGGAATGCCAGGTCTTATGTTACCCTTCATTCTGACAAAAAGGGGCTTGAAATATCAACTTTACCAACTCTTGTGTCCCCTAAAGCTCTTAAGAATATCAGGAATCTGAGTTCTAATCTATTTCAGCTGTGGTCTATCCCTAATCTAGATCATCCAGACCAAAGGCAAATCTCACTACTATAGCATAAAATTACATGCTTAAACCACTTTAGTCAATTCCAGCTTCTTTAACACCCTCTTTGCAAATTCAGCAATAATCAGGATATTTCTGCAATGAAACAATCAATGTATGGATTAATTGGGCAATCTTGAGCTTCCTTTAGTGTCTACCATCCTTTATTGTTCCATTATAGTAAGATGGGTCAAATATTGCATATTAAATGATTGGATAGAAATAAGAGTATAATAACTTTTGTTATTAATTTAATTAACAATCCCTTCAAATAAATTTTAGAGGAACAGTACATATAATCTAAGTTTTGAAACCAGTGTACCAGAAAATTACATTAAAGAACATCTCTCTTTTAACATCAGTATGTTTAAAAAGAAAAGGAGTATGAAAGTCCAAATCCTGTTGCTGATTTTATGGTTGATAGGCAGGTATTAATTTCTGTCTAGCACTGACAGCAATGTCTAGCACTGACAGAAGGCAATATCCCTTCACCATTCATAGTTTTTCTGTTTTGCATATTATTGTTTCATCTGTCTGTACAAATAACTTCACAAGCTCAGCAGGGAGAATTTCACTTTAATGGTGTTTAAAGCATGGTTGGTAACATTAACTTTCCTAACCTAGTGCTGCTTTCATCCTCTTTGGTTTGGAATTCTGGAAGCAGAAAGTCACCCAGTTAGGGAAGGCAGAGTAAGAATAAGAGCAATCGGGCATTCTGAATCCTTAAACATACCAATGAATCTTGAAATGTTTTGTGGCAGAATGCAAGGCAGCCTTTAATATAAACAATCAAAGGAAACTAGCTATAAGGAAGACAAGGTTAGAATCTTAAAAGATTTCCACATAAATTATGGTGAATTATTTGCAATTAAGTCACATTTATGATCTGTTAAATGCCGTTAACATTGCAGAGCCTTATAAAGTAAGCCCCCTGTTATGTATGTAGGTTTGAATGTTATTGGTTTAGTTTGAATTGTTCTTGTAAAATGTCAAATATGATTGGTTTAAAAAGTGCAGGAAAACCCTGCATTCTGATTGGCTGGCAACTGCGGCTGCTGGCTATAAGTAGCAGCTGCAGCCCAGCCAAATCGGGTCTGTTATGAGCTGTAGTCACTAATAAACTCTTCACTGAAGCACTCCGTGTCTGACTCTTCATGCAAATTTAACACTGGCGCTGAAGGTGGGATCCTTCCCGAAGAGAAGACAACGCGGAGAACAAGCTGAGAGAGATGGCTGCGCTGAACAACCCCCCAGCCCCATTCGATCCGGACGCAGAAGACTGGGACTCATATGCAGATCGTTTCCAAATGTATTTGGAGGGAAACGATCTCGCCGACATTTCCAACAAGCGGAAGAGGGCGGCCCACTGCGGTCCGGCCGTTTTCAAGATGGCGAAGGCATTGGCAGGAGCTGCAGGCGTGAAGGTAATGGACTGGCCCGACTTAGAAAAGTTATTAAGAGCCCATTGCCACAAGTATCGTGCCTCATTAAGACACGAATTCTACCGTCGGGATCAAGGGGAAAGCAGCGTTAGCGACTTTGTGGCAAGTTTAAGGGACATTGGGGTGCATGTGAGTTTATCAACTTTGAAGAGGCCATGCACGATCGATTTGTTCTAGGCCCAAAAGACAAGGTTTTGCAGAGCAAATTATTAAGGAAACCTAAGATCACGCTTAAGGAGGCCATAGAACAGGGGTGGCGAACACGCGGCTCTCGAGCGCATGCGACTTCGGCCAAAATGAATCGGCTCTTTGCCTCTTATATTATTATTATATTATTATTATATTATATTATTTTGTATACTGTGGCTCTTTGCCAAGTTTGGATTTTGTTATGCTGCTTCTGAGGAGGGATCTCTGAGGAGAGATTTCAGTCGCGTAGTCCCACCCCGGCTGCGTCATCCCGTCTCCCATCCCTCGGAAACAACTGCAGCCAGCGGCGTGGTGTGGCTCTCTGACTCTCACAGTTTAAAATTGTGGCTCTTTGTGTCAAACTTGTTCGCCACCCCTGCCATAGAAGAAGCTTCTTCAGCGGAAGCTACCAAATCCTCAGCAGCAGCCATGAAGAAAATTAACAAGGCCGCAAGCCATCCTGATGTGGAAAAATCCACAACAACCCATTGCGAGCAAATAGATTCTGATTCAGACTGTAGTGAGGTGGAGGAAGGAATTTATAGACTCATAATGGAGAAGAAAAGGAAAGAACTTGGAAGAAAAAGGCAAGACTTTTATTGCAGAGGTTGGGGGGCCACCCCGCACTGAATGCAAGTTTTTTGATACCATCTGCTTCCGTTGTGAAAAAAGAGGTCACCTAGCAAGAATCTGCAAATCATCCAGAACTCCACCAAGCAGAAAGAAGTTTCCTGATAGAGAATTCAAGCATAACAACTTCAGTGAGAAAATGGGGCGCAACACAGAAGCAAATGGGAAGAATGAAACTCATCAAACAGTCACTATTGGTCATTCTTCACCCTTAAGAAGCAGAAAAGTACATGTGAAGGTACTTATTGAAGGAAGGCCTTGCCAAATGGAAGTGGACTCAGGCTCCTACCGTGTTTCCCCAAAAATAAGACACTGTCTTATATTTTTTTTGGCTCCCAAAAACACACTAGGTCTTATTTTCGGGGTAGGTCTTATATATATATATATACTTTTTTTAATGAAAAGAACACTTACCATATTCATGTAGAACAATGTACATTTATTCATGTACGAAACCATGAACAAATCGCATACCGTGTTTCCCCTAACATAAGACACTGTCTTATATTTTTTTTTGGCTCCCAAAAACACACTAGGTCTTATTTTTGGGGTAAGTCTTATTTTTGGGGTAGGTCTATGGTGTCAGGACATTATTCACAGGCTACTTCCACCAACGTGAAGTTGCCCTGACCATCGTGGACAAAGACCGCCCAAGCTTGCTGGGACTTGAGTGGTTCAATCCACTAGGCATCGAGGTGACTGGCATCAATCACGTGAGCAACACTGAATGGGAGGAGGCCTTGAAATCTGAGTTTCCAGAGGTCTTCAGCGAGGGATTGGGCAAGTATATGGGGACCCCTATCACTTTCAACCTAGATCCCAAGGTACCCCCAATTCGTTTAAAGCCCAGAAGGGTCCCATTTGCCTTAAAGGAAAAAATTGATGCACAATTAGATAAACTAATAGCTCAAGGAGTTTTAGAGCCCACTGACCACTCCAGGTGGGAGACACCCATAGTCACACCAGTCAAGGCTGATGGGTCAGTAAGAATCTGTGGGGACTATAAGGGGACACTGAACCATGCGCTGCAGCAGAGCGCATACCCAGTGACAGTTGTGCATCATCTGCTACATTCACTTGGCAGGGGTACAGTCTTTGCCAAATTGGACTTGGCCCAGGCATATCAACAACTAACAGTTGATGATGCCACTGCAGAGGCCCAAACCACTGTGACTCACAGAGGTGCCTTCAAATGTAAAAGGTTACAATTTGGAGTAAGCGTGGCACCAGGCATTTTTCAAAATCTTATGGAAAGAATGCTTCAAGGACTGCCAGGGGTAGTGCCTTACTTTGATGATGTGTTAATCTCTGCTGAAAATGACACTCAGCTTCAAGAAAGACTCAGAGAAGTCCTTACCAGATTCAGAAAAGCAGGTTTAAAAGTCAAGGAAGACAAATGCACACTTAAGACAGATAGGGTTGAGTTCCTGGGCTACATGATTGACAAGCATGGCACCCACCCTACTGATGCCAGGTTAAAGCAATCAAAGAAGCCCCTAAACCTAAATGCAAAACAGATTTGCAAGCCTTCCTTGGACTCATTAACTTTTATCACATGTTTCTACCTCAAAAGGCATCCGTTGCTGAACCTTTGCACAGATTACTTGACAAAAAGTCTGTTTGGGTCTGGGGCAGGAAGGAACAATCAGCATTTAACAGTATTAAGAGACTAATCACGTCTCATGCTGTACTCATACAGTTCTCTGAGAATTTACCTGTTGTACTGACTTGTGATGCATCCCCTTTTGGAATGGGGGGGGTTTGAGTCACAGGCTTCCCAGCGGGAGGGAATCTCCTATTGCATTTTACTCTCGCACTTTGGCCAAAGCAGAGAGGAACTACAGCCAACTGGACAATTGCCTTGGCAATTGTTGCAGCTGTCAAGAAATTCCATGAGTATTTATATGGGAGAACATTTACCATTGTCACAGATCACAACCTTTGTTAGGCATTGTGGCAGGAGACAAACCTACACCCACTATCCTGTCACCAAGAATGCTGAGGTGGACTGAATTTCTTGCTGCTTATTCATACAAACTTATCCACAAGCCTGGCAAGGACATTGGACATGCTGATGCCTTGAGTCATTGCCCACTTCCTTGTCACAAGGAGGACTTTCAACCTGAGGCACACACCTTTTTCCTAGAAACTGTTGCCAAGCTTCCAGTACACGCTGCTGAAATTGCCAGAGAGACTGCCAAAGACACTTTATTGGCTCCTATTATAGGCTGGATTAAGAAAGGTTGGCCTTTTCAAGATCTACCTCACCTTGCCCAACCTTTAAAGTCCAGGCAAACTGAATTATCTGTATTAAGAGGATGTATTTTGTGGGGTAACAGGGTGGTTATTCCTGCAAAACTGCAAAGAGAGGTTGTGGAAATGTTACATGAGGGTCATCCTGGTATTGTAAGGATGAAGGGATTGGCCAGGAGTTATGTATGGTGGCCAGGTATTGACAAAATGGTTGAAAACTGGGTTGCATCTTGTCCCAACTGTCAGGTAGTCAGGCCTGCCCCACCTCTCGCCCCCAAACAGGAATGGGAATGTCCTAGGGGCCCATGGTCTAGGATACACATTGATTTTGCTGGCCCTACCAGAGGGCACACCTTCCTTATTATAGTAGATGCATATTCCAAATGGCTCGAGGTATTTCCTATGGCATCCACCACAACTGATGCTGTCATCAAGCAGCTCAAAAGCTTTTGTAACCCACAGGTTACCTGATGTTCTTGTCTCTGACAATGGCCCTCAATTTACATCCAACCTTTTTGAATCCTATTTAGCACAACAGGGTATCAGACATGCCCTGACTGCCCCTGGGCACCCTTCGGCAAACGGCCGGGCTGAACGCATGGTACGTTTTACCAAGGAAAAGCTTCAGCAGCTGGGTCCTGGGGATATCACTGAGAAAGTTGAAAAACTTCTTAGTGTTCAGCACATCACTCCTAACCCATCTAATAACTTATCCCCAGCAGAGTTGTTGATGGGTAGGAAACTTAGGTCTTCCCTTGACCGCCTTCATCCCACTTACTCACCCAACGCACCACTAGATTCCACTTCCAAAGTTCGCACATTCAGTGTGGGTGATTCTGTTTATGCTAAGAACCTTGTGGGTGAACCATTATGGATTCCTGCTGAAATAACTCACATCACAGGCCCTTGTTCTTACAGGGTACAAACAGAGGATGGAGTCCTCTGGAGCAGGCACATTGATCAGCTTAGATCCAGATTACCTCAGGAACATCGCAATTGTTCCTCTCTAATTCCCTCACCTGATGTTTTTTCTAGGGGGGAAGGGGAGGAGCAGGAGGATAATCAGCAAACAGGAATCAACCCCATGTGTAACGAGCCATTATGACAGGAACCATCCCAAAACCTGTCACAATGCCAAAATCCATCCTTACAAGTGGAAGATTGCACATCACTACCTGACTTGGGTGCTGACATTGGTTTGGAGATGGGTTGGGAGGAGAGACCAGATTGTAACACTCAAACAGGGACTTCTGTCACTGGAAGCCCAAATAGGGAAATGTCAACAGACACATTTCCTCTCACTGGGTGAGAACACTAAAACTTCTGAACCACGAAGGTCTCAACGCACGTAAGAGCCCCACCTATTTAAAAGAATACATTAGATAGGTTGGGGTTTGGTATGGACTGAACCTAGTGGGGTGGGGTGTTATGAATGTAGGTTTGAATGTTATTGGTTTAGTTTGAATTGTTCTTGTAAAATGTCAAATATGATTGGTTTAAAAAGTGCGGGAAAACCCTGCACTCTGATTGGCTGGCAACTGCAGCTGCTGGCTATAAGTAGCAGCTGCAGCCCAGCCAAATCGGGTCTGTTATGAGCTGTAGTCACTAATAAACTCTTCACTGAAGCACTCCGCGTCTGACTCTTCATGCAAACTTAACCCCCATTGCACATTAAAGGATTCCCTTGCTATTTTTCCCTTCAGCATAAAAACTAATTAGCTGAAGAGCACATTGCTCGAGCTGGACAGCCATTTGGGCAGTGAGCTGAAAAAAATTAGGATATGCACATTACAGAGCCTTTGCTTTCACCATTGTACTAAGGCTCACTTCTTAATAATGTAACTGTCATTTCCTTAGATCTAGACTATGATTTCATGTTCATAGCTTCACCTGATTTTTCCTTCTCTTCCCTCACTGCCTTTATAAAAATCAATTGAATGGAAATTAGAGATTACCTAATGGTATTCCTGTTAAGTTTGCATGAAGAGACAGACGCGGAGTGCTTCAAGCTCTTTGTTTATTAGTGACTACAGCTCAGAACGGACCCAATTGGCTTTGCTGTGGCTGCTACTTATAGCCAGCAGCTGCAGCTGACAGCCAATCAGAGTGCAGGGTTTTCCGACTTTCTAAACCAATCATTTCCAACACTTTACAAGAACAATTCAAACTTAACCAATGATTTCAAACCTGCATGCATAACAATTCCCCTACTCAGTGAAGGGGAGTCAAGAGCAAAACTGATAATGTCAATCTAGATTCAGGATTAGATATACCTCAACACAGCTATGCAGATAAAGTACCCAGTGTTTTCTACCAGCACAACAAGATACCAATCTAGAATCAGGATTAGATGTACCCCAAAACATCCAGGCAGATAAAATACTTGGTGTTTTCTACAAACCAACAAGATAGCAAGCTGCCTGCCACAGTCCAGTGATATGCAAACTCAGGCAGAACTGTTAGAATCTTTTTTCCTATATCTAAAGGCAGCATTTGTAATATAATCAAAGTCTTGGCACAGGTCAAGACCATGAACCCAATAAGCAAGGGACAAGTCCAAGGAACAAGACAAGAGACACAGCGAAGTGGAGTTCAGAGTTTAAAGCACAACAAGGTAAACACAACAGAGATGAAGCTTGAAAAGATGTTCTTGGCATTTTCTCTCAGAGAGAAAAGCCAATGAATAAATCAAGCCGAGCTACCACCCGAATGTAAAATTGAGGCATCTTATTTTTTAGAGTCTACTACTCTATTGCTGGCCTGTTTTTGAGCTGGACTATCCAACCTGTGGACTCAGCTTTCTGAGTAGGGAATCCTGGGAGGTTGCTAGATCAGCCTCAACCAGAATGGACTTATTTATTTCAATAGTACTAGAATCACCTCCTCTCCCTAGGTGCTCCCTGTCTCTACTTCATCCCTGCTCTTCTTTCTCTTCAGAAGACCAGTCCAGCAGGGCTGTAGTAGGATGAAAGTAACTCAGCACTTAATACCATTGAAAAAGAAAAATAAGAAATCCAAGAAGAAGCCAACATGATTACATAAAGAACTCTCTGATAAACTGAAAACTGCCACAAAGAAGAGGGGGTCAATCTTTTTTCCAAAGCACCAGAAGGGATGATAATGGATGGAAAGTTCTCAAGGAGAGAAGCAACCTAAAACTAAAGACAAATTTCCTTACTGTGAGAACAATTAATCAGTGGAATGGCTTGCCTTCAGAAGTTCTGAGTGATTGGACAAGAATAGTATATGGTCTCCTGCTTCTCCAAAATGGTATAGGGTCTACTGCTTGTGCAAGGTTTGGAGTAGAAGATCTGCAAGGTCCCTTCCAACTCTGTTATTCTGAATACCTGAGGGTACTTTCTGGAATATTTGTCAGAATATGCCTGACTTATGACAAGCTCATTCCATACACAAATGTTGCACTCTTTGGAAATAATTTTTAAAAATAGATATTTTGTTGATAATGGTTACATAAGCTTTGTCAAATACATAAATATGTTTTGATTCACTTTCTAGTGCAGTGTTTATAAATGGAAGGAGAAAAGTAAGCCTAAATTACAGCTAGTTGGGATACCAGTGTGATGGGATGTCTTGACTGTATATTATACCTCTGTGTGTGAAGCTTCTCACACAGGGCTCTTCATTCAAAGCATATTAACACTAACTAAACTGGTCATCTTGATTTTCCAATAATCACATCATGTTTTCTCCATTTGAACAGTACATGAAAAAGCCATTGTTTTAGGATCTTTCCAATGAAAAACTGGCAGCCAATGTCTAGTTAAATCAATACTGAAAGCCAGTTCCTCCCTTACTTTTCTTTCCCCTGAATACTGCTTAGCACAGAAGCTACAGCTGGAAGACATGTATTTTGTAAAGTTTTTGTCAGAGTGTAAATCCAGCTACATTCACATGCCCAGCCTTTCAAATCTTTCTTATCAAATTCTTTTTTTGGCAGGGGGGACAGGAAATCCTTCTTGGTTCTTTCTTATGTCAATATTCTGTAAAATCATATTCCTGATAGAAATCTGTTTAAATAAACAGTATTCACTAGTTCTAAACTTGACTCTACTGCTTCTTTTTCACAGATGCTACATGAATGACTTCATACCTTTGTTATTTGAGATGTTGGAAGTGCCATACTTGTCCTTGGCATTATTACCAAAAATGATACCTGAATCAGGTCTACTTCCACACAAAAAGTAAAACAGCAATATTTTCAGTTTCTTTCTCAAAGCACTGCATCTGTTCATAGTAACATTGTTTTTCAGCTTCAAATCACATATGTATTTATACAAGCGGGTCCATTTTTTTTGCCAAGATAACTTGTTCTTTTTCCTGTAGTGTAAGTTCTCTGATTTTGTCATTTCTGTCTGCTTATGGTATAATAAGTGATAAGCAACATTAAGCCCTTTTGTAAAATGCCCAGTTTAGATTTATGATACTGAAAATTATTCAAAGGCTATACATACTCACGCTGCATGACTCATATGCAGAAACACACGTTGAGCTTGATTAAACTCAAAAAAGCACCATATTACTTTAATATCCTGCAGTATTCCACTGTAATCCTTGATATCATTGCTATACCTCAGTGCTTATAGTTAAATATAATCTTACATACCTGCTCTGACATTTCAAATTGTTACAAAATTATTGACTGAACACTTAATAGAGAAGTATATTTGCTTCTCTCTCTTTTGGCATTATATTTCAGTAAGTCCTACTGAACTCAGAGGAACTTTGCCTCTGAAATAGATATGTATAGAATTGCACTGTGAATTGGCAATAAGAAAATTGAGACAGTTTTGCTGTGGCTCAAAATAATGCAGTCTTTTTCCTCCTCCATAATACTAATTCTTTGTAGTGGACTGAGCTGAGAAAAATGGCTGAGGGTGGAAATTCACCCTACCTCTTGCAAAGTTATTATATGGGTAAGAAGCACTGATAATTCTTTTTTAGTGTGGCTAGCATTGACCTGCAAGGAAAAACACCCACAAAGAAAATGTTTTTACAAGTCTTGTTCCTGGCTGGTAGATTACAAAAGAATAAGATAATTTCAAAGAGGAGATGTGCTAATTGAAGGTAACCTTAAATAGTTTAATTGCTATGTATGTCTTGCAATTTGTTGGATAGAGGCCTAGAGGGTCACTTACACTGGAAAAAAATTCCAGCTAGATTTGGCTTGAGGTGGGTAACTTTGTGATTCCTATTAAGTTCAGATCTGTTGGTTCAATGAGTGGGAGAAGAACTGTTGTCTCTGTTTTCCATGGAAATTTATTTTAATGCAAAATCAGGAGTAACATTCATCCATTTCTCTAAAAGATGAGTAGGGAACTGGAGGTTAAAACATATGAAAATTGGTTGCAGGAATTAGGTATGTCTAGTTTAATGAAAAGAAGGGGTGACATGATAGCCGTGTTCTAATATTAGAGGGGTTGCTACAAGGAAAACTGGGGGTCAATCTATTCTCCATGAAAGCATGACAAGAAGTAATGAATCAAGGAAAGAAGCAAGCTGGAACTAAGGAGAAATTTCCTGTCCATGAGAATAATTAATCAGTGAAATGACTTGTCTCCAGAAATTGTGGATGCTCCAGTACTGATGGTTTTTAAGAAAATATTAGAGAAGCATGTGTCTGAAATGGTACAGGGTTTCCTGCTTAAGCAGGGAGTTGGACTAAAAGACCTCCAAGATCCCTTCCAACTCTATTGGTCAGTTAAAATCCTTCTGCAATTTTAGTGGTAAGCAGCACTCAGAATGTCACACAAATATGATTACCCTTTTAAACTCAAACACAACATATTTTCAGTCTGGGGTACATATTTCATGTCACCATATGTAATATGTAGTTGTAGTAGTAGTAGTATCTGTTATTACACTTGATCCTAAATAGGCAAATCAAGTGTGATCAGTACAGATTATATGTAGAATAACAATCTTCCCCCAGATGTGTTAAATTTGCCATATAATTATGAGTCCACCCGAAGTGCTAAAATACAACAGATAAATGATCTGTAATACTGATGTCCCACTGAAATCTGGGAAAGTATAAATTCCAGTGAATTTTTTTCTTGCTAGACAGCTCAATAAAATCTTTGAGATGAAGGCAGTTCATCTTATGAAAAACAGTGAATGACAAGGCTGTTAACAAAGGAAAACAAGCATTGGAAACCCAACGTTTTGCTTTGTTCCTAGCAAATATTTGCTTAGCAAATACTGTGCATCTGTATGTGAAAAGGAAAAGTCAGATACATTCTGCAGTCAATTGTTTTGGTATATTGTGAAGTCATCTAACAGGCCTGGAGTACTTGTGAGCCATAAATTCCTCCTCACCCATCTACCTCCCCAAAAGTAGCAATGGTCACCAAGGTATTATTGATAATCCCATGGTCAGCAGCTGTTCCAGGGTGCAATTCAGACATGCTGAAAATGGGATTACAATTTGATTGCTCTATTGTGTTTCAAGGACAAAAGAGAAAGCACACAGAGGGTCCTGATTGCAACACATAGCTTTATCCAGGGATCTTACAGACATGTCTCTCAGCGATGCAGAGATTCCACACCTCCTGCTCCTCAATTGACAGACAAAGTATTCATTAACTCTAGGAACATTTACTTCCATTCTTCTATTTGGTCTCTCAGGTGGTGCATTTCCTTTTCATTATACATGTATAACTCGCAGAAAATAATTAAATCTTGCTGGTGGCTATTTTTCTCAAGATTGGCTGCAATGAAAGGTTAAAATATTAGAATAGCCCAAGCCATTATGAGCAAAAAATATATTTTTTAAATTGTCTGGAAATGTGTATTTTTGTTTCCATTAATATACCAATAATATATCAGATTATTCCAGTTACAGTACAAGCCTTATCACCCATAATATTATTGGAGATAAAGGAATTGGGATAGCCAGAAAATATAAAATATTTAAAATATGAAATACTTCCTAGCATGTACTCCCCAATGGAATTAAATTTACATGAAGGGAAGCATGCACTGGGGGACCTCAAGGTTTTGTTTTGGAGGTAGTGCTCTTCAACATCTTCATAAATGATTTAGATTAGGGGATAGAAGAAGAGCTCATCAAATTTTCAAATGACAGCAAGTTGGGAGGAATTGCTAGCACTTTGGATTATAACTAAAGATTCAGAAGGATCTTGACAGATTTGAGCATAGGGCCTAGCCATCAAGATGCAGTTCAGTGGTAAGTAAAGTAAGGTCTTGCACTTAAGCAAGAAAAACCAAATGCACAAGTATAGAATAGGGAGTACCTGGCTAAACAGTGGTAACTGTGAGGGGGATCTGTCCTGGTTGACTACCACATAAGTTTGAACCAGCAGTGTGCTGCAGCTTCCCAAAAAGCGATGCAGGTATATCAGCAGAGGGATAGCATTAAAATCACAAGAAGTTATAGAGCCATGTTGTACTGCACTAGTGAAACCACACTTGGAATACTGCATCTAAGTCTGGTCACCACAATACAAAAAAGATATTGTGATCCTAAAAAGAATGCAAAGAAGAGCAAATAAGAAGGTAAGGGGTCTGCAGGATAAGTTGTATGAGGAACAATTAAGGGAACAAGTTATGTTAGCCTGATGAGGAGAATTAGGGGTGACATGACAGCTGTTTTCTGGTACATCAGGGCTGCCACAAACAGGTGGGGGTGGACTTATTTTCCATAGCTCCTAGGAGTAAAATAAGAAGCAATGGATGGAAGCTCATTAAAGAAAGATCTAATCTGGAACTAGGGAGAAAATTCCTGACAGTGAGAATAATTAACCACTGGAATAGTTTGCCTTCCAGAGTTGTGGGTGCACCACAATTGGAAGTTTTCAAGAAAAGATTGGACAACTATTTGTTAGGGGAATTGCAGGCTTGAAAGGCCAACAAAACACACACAGTTGGGAAGATGCCAGGAACCCAGATAAGCCTCAACAATAACAGATAACTCACGATTTGCTTCCAACAAGTTACTGTGCAAAGCTTTCCTTTTTAAACACTGTGTTCCCAGCTGCAGCTAATGAAGGGAATCAGGGCCCTTTCCTCCCCCATAAGCCATGCAACTCACGTTGCTCCCTTCTCCGTTCCTCCTTGCATGCCCTAGGATGAAGAGGGGGTCTTCCTCCAAATTTCCTCTCCCTTGCTCTACCTCTTTCCTGCTCTGCCCAGGAATGTGTCCTTCCCCAGTTTCTTCCACAGCCAACGGAGCCACACTCCCTGTCAGCTGCTCGGCCTCCCCCTCTGAATCAGATTCCGACAGGGGCATGACAATGTATCAGTGTGGGTTTTTATCTAAAAATACAATTGAAGGACAATATTAGAAATGTGTTGAGCATTTTGGAATACTTGAAGCAACACAATGAAAAAGAAACAAGCTGCATTGATTTTCTTAGATATGTAGAAGGCCTTTGACCATTTGAACTGGAATTTCTTGCTCAAAATTTTGGAAGATATAACTTTAGAGAGAACTTTATAAAATGGATCATATTGATTTATATTTTGCAGAAAGCACAAATAATTATTAATGGAGATCTAACAAAGCCTCCCGAGGTACAAAAAGGAACAAGACAGAGATGTCCATTGCCTCATCTCTTGTTTATTTTAGTCCTTGAAATATTGACTAGAGATATAAGACAAGATGAGAGTGTTATGTTTGCATGAAGAGTCAGACGCGAAGAGCTTCAGTGAAGAGTTTATTCAGTGACTACAGCTCGAATGGACCCGAGTTGGCTGGGCTACGGCTGCCTCTTATAGCCTGCAGCCGTAGTTGCCAGCCAATGGGAGTGCAGGGTTTCTTCCCGCACTATTTAAACCAATACCATTTAACATTTTACAAGAACAGTTCAAATAAACCAATAACATTCAAACCTACATACAAAACACCCCTCCCCACTAGGTTCAGTCCATACCAAACCCCAACCTATCTAATGTATTCTTTTAAATAGGTGGGGCTCTTATGTATGTTGAGACCTTCGTGGTTCAGAAGTTTTAACGTTCTCACCCAGTGAGAGAGGAAATGTGTCTGCTGACATTTCCCTGCTGGGACTTCCTGTGAAAGGAGACCCTGCTAGACTGCTAGAATCTGGTCTCTCCTCCCAACCCATCTCCATTCCAATGTCAGCACCCAAATCAGGTAGTGATGTGCAATCTTCCACTTCTAAGGATGGATCTTGGCATTGTGACAGGTTTTGGGATGGTTCCTGTCGTAATGGCTCGTTACACATGGGGTTGATTCTTGCTTGCTGATTTTCCTCCTGTTCCTCCCCTTCCCCCCTAGAAGTGACATCAGGTGAGGGAACCAGAGAGAGACAGGGCGATGTTCCTGAGGGAACCTGGATCTAAGTTGATCAATGTGCCTGCTCCAGAGGAGTCCATCCTCTGTTTGTACCCTGTAAGAACGAGGGCCAGTGATTTGAGTTATTTCAGCAGGAATCCACAAAGGCTCACCTATAAGGTTCTTAGCATACACAGAATCACCCACACTGAAAGAACGAACTTTGGAAGTGGAATCCAGTGGTGCGTTGGGTGCGTAAGTGGGATGAAGGCGGTCAAGGGAAGACCTAAGTTTCCTACCCATCAACAACTCTGCTGGGGATAAGTTAGTAGATGGGCTAGGAGTGATGTGCTGAACACTAAGAAGTTTTTCAAGCTTCTCAGTGATGTCCCCAGGACCCAGTTGCTGAAGCTTCTCTTTGGTAAAGCGCATGCGTTCAGCCCGCCATTAGCGAAGGGTGCCAGGGGCAGTAAGGGCATGTCTGATACCCTGTTGTGCTAGAAAGGATTCAAAAATGTTAGATGTAAATTGAGGGCCATTGTCAGAGACAAGAACATCAGGTAACCCATGGGTTACAAACAGTTTTCTGAGCTGCTTGATGACAGCATCAGTTGTGGTGGATGTCATGGGAAATACCTCGAGCCATTTGGAATATGCATCTACTATAACCAGAAAAGTGTGCCCTCTAGTAGGACCTGCGAAATCAATGTGGATCCTAGACCACGGGCCCCATTCCTGTGTGGGGGCGTGAGGTGGGGCAGGCCTGACTACCTGGCAATTGGGACAAGATGCAACCCAGTTTTCAACCATTTTGTCAATACCTGGCCACCATACATAACTCCTGGCCAATCCCTTCATCCTTACAATACCAGGATGACCCTCATGTAACATTTCCACAACCTCTCTTTGCAGTTTTGCAGGAATAACCACCCTGTTACCCCACAAAATACATCCTCTTAATACAGATAATTCAGTTTGCCTGGACTTTAAAGGTTGGGCAAGGTGAGGTAGATCTTGAAAAGGCCAACCTTTCTTAATCCAGCCTATAATAGGAGCCAATAAAGTGTCTTTGGCAGTCTCTCTGGCAATTTCAGCAGCGTGTACTGGAAGCTTGGCAACAGTTTCTAGGAAAAAGGTGTGTGCCTCAGGTTGAAAGTCCTCCTTGTGACAAGGAAGTGGGCAATGACTCAAGGCATCAGCATGTCCAATGTCCTTGCCAGGCTTGTGGATAAGTTTGTATGAATAAGCAGCAAGAAATTCAGTCCACCTCAGCATTCTTGGTGACAGGATAGTGGGTGTAGGTTTGTCTCCTGCCACAATGCCTAACAAAGGTTGTGATCTGTGACAATGGTAAATGTTCTCCCATATAAATACTCATGGAATTTCTTGACAGCTGCAACAATTGCCAAGGCAATTGTCCAGTTGGCTGTAGTTCCTCTCTGCTTTGGCCAAAGTGCGAGAGTAAAATGCAATAGGAGATTCCCTCCCGCTGGGAAGCCTGTGACTCAAACCCCCCCCATTCCAAAAGGGGATGCATCACAAGTCAGTACAACAGGTAAATTCTCAGAGAACTGTATGAGTACAGCATGAGACGTGATTAGTCTCTTAATACTGTTAAATGCTGATTGTTCCTTCCTGCCCCAGACCCAAACAGACTTTTTGTCAAGTAATCTGTGCAAAGGTTCAGCAACGGATGCCTTTTGAGGTAGAAACATGTGATAAAAGTTAATGAGTCCAAGGAAGGCTTGCAAATCTGTTTTGCATTTAGGTTTAGGGGCTTCTTTGATTGCTTTAACCTGGCATCAGTAGGGTGGGTGCCATGCTTGTCAATCATGTAGCCCAGGAACTCAACCCTATCTGTCTTAAGTGTGCATTTGTCTTCCTTGACTTTTAAACCTGCTTTTCTGAATCTGGTAAGGACTTCTCTGAGTCTTTCTTGAAGCTGAGTGTCATTTTCAGCAGAGATTAACACATCATCAAAGTAAGGCACTACCCCTGGCAGTCCTTGAAGCATTCTTTCCATAAGATTTTGAAAAATGCCTGGTGCCACGCTTACTCCAAATTGTAACCTTTTACATTTGAAGGCACCTCTGTGAGTCACAGTGGTTTGGGCCTCTGCAGTGGCATCATCAACTGTTAGTTGTTGATATGCCTGGGCCAAGTCCAATTTGGCAAAGACTGTACCCCTGCCAAGTGAATGTAGCAGATGATGCACAACTGTCACTGGGTATGCGCTCTGCTGCAGCGCATGGTTCAGTGTCCCCTTATAGTCCCCACAGATTCTTACTGACCCATCAGCCTTGACTGGTGTGACTATGGGTGTCTCCCACCTGGAGTGGTCAGTGGGCTCTAAAACTCCTTGAGCTATTAGTTTATCTAATTGTGCATCAATTTTTTCCTTTAAGGCAAATGGGACCCTTCTGGGCTTTAAACGAATTGGGGGTACCTTGGGATCTAGGTTGAAAGTGATAGGGGTCCCCATATACTTGCCCAATCCCTCGCTGAAGACCTCTGGAAACTCAGATTTCAAGGCCTCCTCCCATTCAGTGTTGCTCACGTGATTGATGCCAGTCACCTCAATGCCTAGTGGCTTGAACCACTCAAGTCCCAGCAAGCTTGGGCGATCCTTGTCCACGATGGTCAGGGGCAAACCTTTAAACTGCACGTTGAAATCTCTTGCTCCAACTACTGGAATCTTGTTCCCTTGGTAGTCTTTAAGAGTCAGTGCTTGCTTCTGGAAATGTTTCTTCTGAATGTTGGGAAGTAGCCTGTGAATAGTGTCCCATGACACCATAGATAAATAAGAGCCTGAGTCCACTTCCATTTGGCAAGGCCTTCCTTCAATGAACACCTTCACATGTACTTTTCTGCTTCTCAAGGGTGAAGAATGACCAATGGTGATTGTTTGGTGAGTTTCATTCTTCCCATTTGCTTCTGAATTGCCCCATCTTTTCAAAGAAGTTGTTGGGCTTAAAATCCTTTTCAGGAAATTTCTTCCTACTAGGTGGAGTTCTGGATGATTTGCAGACTCTGGCTAGGTGACCCCTTTCTCACAACGTAGGCAGATGGTGTCTAAGAACTTGCATTCAGTGCGGGGATGCCCCCCCCAACAGCCTCTGCAATAATATTCTTGCCTCTTTCTCCCAGGCTCTTTCCTTTTCTTCTCCATTCTGAGTCTAAAAATCCCTTCCTCCACCTCACTGCAATCTGAATCAGAGTCTATTTGTTCGAATGGGCTGTTGTGGATTTTTCCACATCAGAATGGCTTGAGGCCTGGCTTGAGGCCTTGTTAATCTTTTCATGGCCGCTGCTGAGGACTTGGTGGCTTCCGCTGAAACAGCTTCTTCAATGGCCTCTTTAAACGTGATCTTAGGTTTCATTAACAGTTTGCTTTGTAAGACCTTATCTTTGAGGCCTAAAACAAACCGATCACGCATGGCCTCTTCTAAGTTGGTAAAGTCACAAGCACCCCAATGTCCCTTAAACTTGCCACGAAGTCATTAACATTCTCGCTTTCCCCTTGATCCCGACGGTAAAAAAATTGTGTCTCTTAATGGGGCACGATACTTGTGGGGCGTAATGGGCTCTTAAAAGCTTCTCCAAATCAGGCCATTCCATTACCTTCAGTTCTGCAGCTCCCGCAACGCCGCCATCTTGAAGACTGCCGGACCGCAGTTGAGAAATACCGCCCTCTTCCGCCTCTCTGGGAATGTCGGCGAGGTCGTTTCCTTCCAGGTACATCTGGAAGCGATCCGATACGATTCCCAGTCTTCCGCCGCCGGATCGAACGGGCTGGGGGTGTTCAGCACAGCCATCTCGCTCTTCTGCTTGTCTTCTCTGTCGTCTTCTTCTTCAGGGAATCCCACCTTCGCCAGTGTTAAGTTTGCATGAAGAGTCAGACGAAGAGCTTCAGTGAAGAGTTTATTCAGTGACTACAGCTCGAATGGACCTGAGTTGGCTGGGCTACGGCTGCCTCTTATAGCCTGCAGCCGTAGTTGCCAGCCAATGGGAGTGCAGGGTTTCTTCCACACTATTTAAACCAATACCATTTAACATTTTACAAGAACAGTTCAAATAAACCAATAACATTCAAACCTACATACATAACAGAAATTTGTTAAAGGCTTTTTTACAAACAACTTAGTGTTGATTTTGGAAGATCCTTTAAAGGAATTGAAACATTAATGGGAAAACGGAAAGAATTTTATTTCATTTATTGATTTTTATGCTCGCCTCCCCATCTCCCAAAGGACTCAAGGCGCATAATAATAAAAAAAACAGTACAAATGCTATACAATTAAAAAGAAATTAAATATGAAACCCAATAATCAGATTAAAACAATAACAGAATACATTAAAACCCCATCCCCCTCCTCAGTTCAGGTTGGCAAGTTGGAACAGCTATGTTTTCAGGCCCTGACAGAAGGGCCAGAGGTCGGGAGCCACCCAAGCTCCAGGGGAGCTGGTTCCAGGGTGGGTGCTCCCACAGAGAAGGCCTACTCCCTCTTAGGGGTCAGCCAGCTTACACACTGTCTGGCTTGATCGCACCCCAAGGAGGCCCTGCCTGTGAGA
>CM019149.1:89974874-90106685 GCA_009733165.1 Naja naja | reverse complement strand
TTGGACATGCTGATGCCTTTGAGTCATTGCCCACTTCCTCCTTCTTGCCTTCAAGCTAAGGAGGACTTTCTCAAATCTGAGTGCACACACATCTTTTCCTAGAAACTGCTGCCAAGCCCAGTACACTGCTGAAATTGCCAGAGACTGCCAAAGACACTTTATTGGCTCCATTATACTGGATTAAGAAAGGTTGGCCTTTTCAAGATCTACCTCACCTTGCCCAACCTTTAAAGTCCAGGCAAACTGAATTATCTGTATTAAGAGGATGTATTTTGTGGGGTAACAGGGTGGTTATTCCTGCAAAACTGCAAAGAGAGGTTGTGGAAATGTTACATGAGGGTCATCCTGGTATTGTAAGATGAAGGGATTGGCCAGGAGTTATGTATGGTGGCCAGGTATTGACAAAATGGTTGAAAACTGGGTTGCATCTTGTCCCAACTGTCAGGTAGTCAGGCCTGCCCCACCTCTCCGCCCCAAACAGGAATGGGAATCCTAGGGGCCCATGGTCTAGGATACACATTGATTTTGCTGGCCCTACCAGAGGGCACACCTTCCTTATTATAGTAGATGCATATTCCAAATGGCTCGAGGTATTTCCTATGGCATCCACCACAACTGATGCTGTCATCAAGCAGCTCAAAAAGCTTTTTGTAACCCACAGGTTACCTGATGTTCTTGTCTCTGACAATGGCCCTCAATTTACATCCAACCTTTTGAATCCTATTTAGCACAACAGGGTATCAGACATGCCCTGACTGCCCTGGGCACCCTCGCAAACGGCGGGCTGAACGATGGTACGCTTTTACCAAGGAAAAGCTTCAGCAGCTGGGTCCTGGGGATATCACTGAGAAAGTTGAAAAACTTCTTAGTGTTCAGCACATCACTCCTAACCCATCTAATAACTTATCCCCAGCAGAGTTGTTGATGGGTAGGAAACTTAGGCTTCCCTTGACTTCATCCCACTTACTCACCCAAGCACACCACTAGATTCCACTTCCAAAGTTCGCACATTCAGTGTGGGTGATTCTGTTTATGCTAAGAACCTTGTGGGTGAACCATTATGGATTCCTGCTGAAATAACTCACATCACAGGCCCTTGTTCTTACAGGGTACAAACAGAGGATGGAGTCCTCTGGAGCAGGCACATTGATCAGCTTAGATCCAGATTACCTCAGGAACATCGCAATTGTTCCTCTCTAATTCCCTCACCTGATGTTTTTCTAGGGGGGAAGGGGAGGAGCAGGAGGATAATCAGCAAACAGGAATCAACCCCATGTGTAACGAGCCATTATGACAGGAACCATCCCAAAACCTGTCACAATGCCAAAATCCATCCTTACAAGTGGAAGATTGCACATCACTACCTGACTTGGGTTGGAGATGGGTTGGAGAGACCAGATTGTAACACTCAAACAGGGACTTCTGTCACTGGAAGCCCAAATAGGGAAATGTCAACAGACACATTTCTCTCACAAGGTGAGAACACTAAAACTTCTGAACCACGAAGGTCTCAACAGACACGAAGAGCCCCACCTATTTAAAAGAATACATTAGATAGGTTGGGGTTTGGTATGGACTGAACCTAGTGGGGTGGGGTGTTATGAATGTAGGTTTGAATGTTATTGGTTTAGTTTGATTGTTCTTGTAAATGTCAAATATGATTGGTTTAAAAAAGTGGGAAAACCCTGCACTCTGATTGGCTGGCAACTGCAGCTGCTGGCTATAAGTAGCAGCTGCAGCTCATCAAATCGGTTTGAGCTGTAGTCACTAATAAACTCTTCACTGAAGCACTGTCTGACTCTTCATGCAAACTTAACCCCAGCACATTAAAGGATCCTTGCTATTTTTCCCTTCAGCATAAAAACTAATTAGCTGAAGAGCACATTGCTCGAGCTGGACAGCCATTTGGGCAGTGAGCTGAAAAAAATTAGGATATGCACATTACAGAGCCTTTGCTTTCACCATTGTACTAAGGCTCACTTCTTAATAATGTAACTGTCATTCCTTAGATCTAGACTATGATTTCATGTTCATAGCTTCACCTGATTTTTCCTTCTCTTCCCTCACTGCCTTTATAAAAATCAATTGAATGGAAATTAGAGATTACCTAATGGTATTCCTGTTAAGTTTGCATGAAGAGACAGACGCGGAGTGCTTCAAGCTCTTTGTTTATTAGTGACTACAGCTCAGAACGGACCCAATTGGCTTTGCTGTGGCTGCTACTTATAGCCAGCAGCTGCAGCTGACAGCCAATCAGAGTGCAGGGTTTTCCCGCACTTTCTAAACCAATCATTTCCAACACTTTACAAGAACAATTCAAACTTAACCAATGATTTCAAACCTGCATGCATAACAATTCCCCTACTCAGTGAAGGGGAGTCAAGAGCAAAACTGATAATGTCAATCTAGATTCAGGATTAGATATACCTCAACACAGCTATGCAGATAAAGTACCCAGTGTTTTCTACCAGCACAACAAGATACCAATCTAGAATCAGGATTAGATGTACCCCAAAACATCCAGGCAGATAAAATACTTGGTGTTTTCTACAAACCAACAAGATAGCAAGCTGCCTGCCACAGTCCAGTGATATGCAAACTCAGGCAGAACTGTTAGAATCTTTTTTCCTATATCTAAAGGCAGCATTTGTAATATAATCAAAGTCTTGGCACAGGTCAAGACCATGAACCCAATAAGCAAGGGACAAGTCCAAGGAACAAGACAAGAGACACAGCGAAGTGGAGTTCAGAGTTTAAAGCACAACAAGGTAAACACAACAGAGATGAAGCTTGAAAAGATGTTCTTGGCATTTTCTCTCAGAGAGAAAAGCCAATGAATAAATCAAGCCGAGCTACCACCAATGTAAAATTGAGGCATCTTATTTTTAGAGTCTACTACTCTATTGCTGGCCTGTTTTGAGCTGGACTATCCAACCTGTGGACTCAGCTTTCTGAGTAGGGAATCCTGGGAGGTTGCTAGATCAGCCTCAACCAGAATGGACTTATTTATTTCAATAGTACTAGAATCACCTCCTCTCCCTAGGTGCTCCCTGTCTCTACTTCATCCCTGCTCTTCTTCTCTTCAGAAGACCAGTCCAGCAGGGCTGTAGTAGGATGAAAGTAACTCAGCACTTAATACCATTGAAAAGAAAAATAAGAAATCCAAGAAGAAGCCAACATGATTACATAAAGAACTCTCTGATAAACTGAAAACTGCCACAAAGAAGAGGGGGTCAATCTTTTTCCAAAGCACCAGAAGGGATGATAATGGATGGAAAGTTCTCAAGGAGAGAAGCAACCTAAAACTAAAGACAAATTTCCTTACTGTGAGAACAATTAATCAGTGGAATGGCTTGCCTTCAGAAGTTCTGAGTGATTGGACAAGAATAGTATATGGTCTCCTGCTTCTCCAAAATGGTATAGGGTCTACTGCTTGTGCAAGGTTTGGAGTAGAAGATCTGCAAGGTCCCTTCCAACTCTGTTATTCTGAATACCTGAGGGTACTTTCTGGAATATTTGTCAGAATATGCCTGACTTATGACAAGCTCATTCCATACACAAATGTTGCACTCTTTGGAAATAATTTTTAAAAATAGATATTTTGTTGATAATGGTTACATAAGCTTTGTCAAATACATAAATATGTTTTGATTCACTTTCTAGTGCAGTGTTTATAAATGGAAGGAGAAAAGTAAGCCTAAATTACAGCTAGTTGGGATACCAGTGTGATGGGATGTCTTGACTGTATATTATACCTCTGTGTGAAGCTTCTCACACAGGGCTCTTCATTCAAAGCATATTAACACTAACTAAACTGGTCATCTTGATTTTCCAATAATCACATCATGTTTTCTCCATTTGAACAGTACATGAAAAAGCCATTGTTTTAGGATCTTTCCAATGAAAAACTGGCAGCCAATGTCTAGTTAAATCAATACTGAAAGCCAGTTCCTCCCTTACTTTTCTTTCCTGAATACTGCTTAGCACAGAAGCTACAGCTGGAAGACATGTATTTTGTAAAGTTTTTGTCAGAGTGTAATCCAGCTACATTCACATGCCCAGCCTTTCAAATCTTTCTTATCAAATTCTTTTTGGCAGGGGGACAGGAAATCCTTCTTGGTTCTTTCTTATGTCAATATTCTGTAAAATCATATTCCTGATAGAAATCTGTTTAAATAAACAGTATTCACTAGTTCTAAACTTGACTCTACTGCTTCTTTTTCAGATGCTACATGAATGACTTCATACCTTTGTTATTTGAGATGTTGGAAGTGCCATACTTGTCCTTGGCATTATTACCAAAAATGATACCTGAATCAGGTCTACTTCCACACAAAAAGTAAAACAGCAATATTTTCAGTTTCTTTCTCAAAGCACTGCATCTGTTCATAGTAACATTGTTTTTCAGCTTCAAATCACATATGTATTTATACAAGCGGGTCCATTTTTTTTGCCAAGATAACTTGTTCTTTTTCCTGTAGTGTAAGTTCTCTGATTTTGTCATTTCTGTCTGCTTATGGTATAATAAGTGATAAGCAACATTAAGCCCTTTTGTAAAATGCCCAGTTTAGATTTATGATACTGAAAATTATTCAAAGGCTATACATACTCACGCTGCATGACTCATATGCAGAAACACACGTTGAGCTTGATTAAACTCAAAAAGCACCATATTACTTTAATATCCTGCAGTATTCCACTGTAATCCTTGATATCATTGCTATACCTCAGTGCTTATAGTTAAATATAATCTTACATACCTGCTCTGACATTTCAAATTGTTACAAAATTATTGACTGAACACTTAATAGAGAAGTATATTTGCTTCTCTCTCTTTTGGCATTATATTTCAGTAAGTCCTACTGAACTCAGAGGAACTTTGCCTCTGAAATAGATATGTATAGAATTGCACTGTGAATTGGCAATAAGAAAATTGAGACAGTTTTTGCTGTGGCTCAAAATAATGCAGTCTTTTTCCTCCTCCATAATACTAATTCTTTGTAGTGGACTGAGCTGAGAAAAAAATGGCTGAGGGTGGAAATTCACCCTTACCTCTTGCAAAGTTATTATATGGGTAAGAAGCACTGATAATTCTTTTTTAGTGTGGCTAGCATTGACCTGCAAGGAAAAACACCCACAAAGAAAATGTTTTTACAAGTCTTGTTCCTGGCTGGTAGATTACAAAAGAATAAGATAATTTCAAAGAGGAGATGTGCTAATTGAAGGTAACCTTAAATAGTTTAATTGCTATGTATGTCTTGCAATTTGTTGGATAGAGGCCTAGAGGGTCACTTACACTGGAAAAAATTCCAGCTAGATTTGGCTTGAGGTGGGTAACTTTGTGATTCCTATTAAGTTCAGATCTGTTGGTTCAATGAGTGGGAGAAGAACTGTTGTCTCTGTTTTCCATGGAAATTTATTTTAATGCAAAATCAGGAGTAACATTCATCCACTTTCTAAAAGATGAGTAGGGAACTGGAGGTTAAAACATACGAAAATTGGTTGCAGGAATTAGGTATGTCTAGTTTAATGAAAAGAAGGGGTGACATGATAGCCGTGTTCTAATATTAGAGGGTTGCTACAAGGAAAACTGGGGGTCAATCTATTCTCCATGAAAGCATGACAAGAAGTAATGAATCAAGGAAAGAAGCAAGCTGGAACTAAGGAGAAATTTCCTGTCCATGAGAATAATTAATCAGTGAAATGACTTGTCTCCAGAAATTGTGGATGCTCCAGTACTGATGGTTTTTAAGAAAATATTAGAGAAGCATGTGTCTGAAATGGTACAGGGTTTCCTGCTTAAGCAGGGAATTGGACTAAAAGACCTCCAAGATCCCTTCCAACTCTATTGGTCAGTTAAAATCCTTCTGCAATTTTAGTGGTAAGCAGCACTCAGAATGTCACACAAACATGATTACCCTTTTAAACTCAAACACAACATATTTTCAGTCTGGGGTACATATTTCATGTCACCATATGTAATATGTAGTTGTAGTAGTAGTAGTATCTGTTATTACACTTGATCCTAAATAGGCAAATCAAGTGTGATCAGTACAGATTATATGTAGAATAACAATCTTCCCCCAGATGTGCTAAATTTGCCATATAATTATGAGTCCGCCCAAAGTGCTAAAATACAACAGATAAATGATCTGTAATACTGATGTCCCACTGAAATCTGGGAAAGTATAAATTCCAGTGAATTTTTTCTTGCTAGACAGCTCAATAAAATCTTTGAGATGAAGGCAGTTCATCTTATGAAAAACAGTGAATGACAAGGCTGTTAACAAAGGAAAACAAGCATTGGAAACCCAACGTTTTGCTTTGTTCCTAGCAAATATTTGCTTAGCAAATACTGTGCATCTGTATGTGAAAAGGAAAAGTCAGATACATTCTGCAGTCAATTGTTTTGGTATATTGTGAAGTCATCTAACAGGCCTGGAGTACTTGTGAGCCATAAATTCCTCCTCACCCATCTACCTCTCCCAAAAGTAGCAATGGTCACCAAGGTATTATTGATAATCCCATGGTCAGCAGCTGTTCCAGGGTGCAATTCAGACATGCTGAAAATGGGATTACAATTTGATTGCTCTATTGTGTTTCAAGGACAAAAGAGAAAGCACACAGAGGGTCCTGATTGCAACACATAGCTTTATCCAGGGATCTTACAGACATGTCTCTCAGCGATGCAGAGATTCCACACCTCCTGCTCCTCAATTGACAGACAAAGTATTCATTAACTCTAGGAACATTTACTTCCATTCTTCTATTTGGTCTCTCAGGTGGTGCATTTCCTTTTCATTATACATGTATAACTCGCAGAAAATAATTAAATCTTGCTGGTGGCTATTTTTTCTCAAGATTGGCTGCAATGAAAGGTTAAAATATTAGAATAGCCCAAGCCATTATGAGCAAAAATATATTTTTAAATTGTCTGGAAATGTGTATTTTTGTTTCCATTAATATACCAATAATATATCAGATTATTCCAGTTACAGTACAAGCCTTATCACCCATAATATTATTGGAGATAAAGGAATTGGGATAGCCAGAAAATATAAAATATTTAAAATATGAAATACTTCCTAGCATGTACTCCCAATGGAATTAAATTTACATGAAGGAAGCATGCACTGGGGACCTCAAGGTTTTGTTTTGGAGGTAGTGCTCTTCAACATCTTCATAAATGATTTAGATTAGGGATAGAAGAAGAGCTCATCAAATTTTCAAATGACAGCAAGTTGGGAGGAATTGCTAGCACTTTGGATTATAACTAAAGATTCAGAAGGATCTTGACAGATTTGAGCATAGGGCCTAGCCATCAAGATGCAGTTCAGTGGTAAGTAAAGTAAGGTCTTGCACTTAAGCAAGAAAAACCAAATGCACAAGTATAGAATAGGGAGTACCTGGCTAAACAGTGGTAACTGTGAGGGGATCTGTCCTGGTTGACTACCACATAAGTTTGAACTAGCAGTGTGCTGCAGCTTCCCAAAAAGCGATGCAGGTATATCAGCAGAGGGATAGCATTAAAATCACAAGAAGTTATAGAGCCATGTTGTACTGCACTAGTGAAACCACACTTGGAATACTGCATCTAAGTCTGGTCACCACAATACAAAAAGATATTGTGATCCTAAAAAGAATGCAAAGAAGAGCAAATAAGAAGGTAAGGGGTCTGCAGGATAAGTTGTATGAGGAACAATTAAGGGAACAAGTTATGTTAGCCTGATGAGGAGAATTAGGGGTGACATGACAGCTGTTTTCTGGTACATCAGGGCTGCCACAAACAGGTGGGGTGGACTTATTTTCCATAGCTCCTAGAGTAAAATAAGAAGCAATGGATGGAAGCTCATTAAAGAAAGATCTAATCTGGAACTAGGGAGAAAATTCCTGACAGTGAGAATAATTAACCACTGAATAGTTTGTCCAGAGTTGTGGGTGCACCACAATTGGAAGTTTTCAAGAAAAGATTGGACAACTATTTGTTAGGGGAATTGCAGGCTTGAAAGGCCAACAAAACACACACAGTTGGGAAGATGCCAGGAACCCAGATAAGCCTCAACAATAACAGATAACTCACGATTTGCTTCCAACAAGTTACTGTGCAAAGCTTTCCTTTTTAAACACTGTGTTCCCAGCTGCAGCTAATGAAGGGAATCAGGGCCCTTTCCTCCCATAAGCCATGCAACTCACCTGTTCTCCGCTCTTCCTGCATGCCCTAGGATGAAGAGGGGTCTTCTCCAAATTTCCTCTCCCTTGCTCTACCTCTTTCCTGCTCTGCCCAGGAATGTGTCCTTCCCAGTTTCTTCCACAGCCAACGGAGCCACACTCCCTGTCAGCTGCCTCGGCCTCCCTCTGAATCAGATCTTCACAGGGCATGACAATGTATCAGTGTGTGGGTTTTATCTAAAAATACAATTGAAGGACAATATTAGAAATGTGTTGAGCATTTTGGAATACTTGAAGCAACACAATGAAAAGAAACAAGCTGCATTGATTTTCTTAGATATGTAGAAGGCCTTTGACCATTTGAACTGGAATTTCTGCTCAAAATTTTGGAAGATATAACTTAGAGAGAACTTATAAAATGGATCATTGATTTATTTTGCAGAAAGCACAAATAATTATTAATGGAGATCTAACAAAGCCTCCCCGAGGTATGTCCATTGCCTCATCTCTGTTTATTTTGTTAAGTTTGCATGAAGAGTCAGACGCGAAGAGCTTCAGTGAAGAGTTTATTCAGTGACTACAGCTCGAATGGACCCCAAGCTGGCTGGGCTACGGCTGCTCTTATAGCCTGCAGCAGAAGTTGCCAGCCAATGGGAGTGCAGGGTTTCTTCCCGCACTATTTAAACCAATACCATTTAACATTTTACAAGAACAGTTCAAATAAACCAATAACATTCAAACCTACATACATAACACCCCTCCCCACTAGGTTCAGTCCATACCAAACCCCAACCTATCTAATGTATTCTTTTAAATAGGTGGGGCTCTTACGTATGTTGAGACCTTCGTGGTTCAGAAGTTTTAACGTTCTCACCCAGTGAGAGAGGAAATGTGTCTGCTGACATTTCCCTGCTGGGACTTCCTGTGAAAGGAGACCCTGTTAGACTGTTAGAATCTGGTCTCTCCTCCCAACCCATCTCCATTCCAATGTCAGCACCCAAGTCAGGTAGTGATGTGCAATCTTCCACTTCTAAGGATGGATCTTGGCATTGTGACAGGTTTTGGGATGGTTCCTGTCGTAATGGCTCGTTACACATGGGGTTGATTCTTGCTTGCTGATTTTCCTCCTGTTCCTCCCCTTCCCCTAGAAGTGACATCAGGTGAGGGAACCAGAGAGAGACAGGGCGATGTTCCTGAGGGAACCTGGATCTAAGTTGATCAATGTGCCTGCTCCAGAGGAGTCCATCCTCTGTTTGTACCCTGTAAGAACGAGGGCCAGTGATTTGAGTTATTTCAGCAGGAATCCACAAAGGCTCACCTATAAGGTTCTTAGCATACACAGAATCACCCACACTGAAAGTACGAACTTTGGAAGTGGAATCCAGTGGTGCGTTGGTGCGTAAGTGGGATGAAGGCGGTCAAGGGAAGACCTAAGTTTCCTACCCATCAACAACTCTGCTGGGGATAAGTTAGTAGATGGGCTAGGAGTGATGTGCTGAACACTAAGAAGTTTTTCAAGCTTCTCAGTGATGTCCCCAGGACCCAGTTGCTGAAGCTTCTCCTTGGTAAAGCGCCATCGTTCAGCCCGCCATTAGCAAGGGTGCCCAGGGGCAGTAAGGGCATGTCTGATACCCTGTTGTGCTAGAAAGGATTCAAAAATGTTAGATGTAAATTGAGGGCCATTGTCAGAGACAAGAACATCAGGTAACCCATGGGTTACAAACAGTTTTCTGAGCTGCTTGATGACAGCATCAGTTGTGGTGGATGTCATGGGAAATACCTCGAGCCATTTGGAATATGCATCTACTATAACCAGAAAAGTGTGCCCTCTAGTAGGACCTGCAGAAATCAATGTGGATCCTAGACCACGGGCCCCATTCCTGTGTGGGGTGAGGTGGGGCAGGCCTGACTACCTGGCAATTGGGACAAGATGCAACCCAGTTTTCAACCATTTTGTCAATACCTGGCCACCATACATAACTCCTGGCCAATCCCTTCATCCTTACAATACCAGGATGACCCTCATGTAACATTTCCAAAACCTCTCTTTGCAGTTTTGCAGGAATAACCACCCTGTTACCCCACAAAATACATCCTCTTAATACAGATAATTCAGTTTGCCTGGACTTAAAAGGTTGGGCAAGGTGAGGTAGATCTTGAAGAGGCCAACCTTTCTTAATCCAGCCTATAACAGGAGCCAACACAGTGTCTTTGGCAGTCTCTCTGGCAATTTCAGCAGCATGAACTGGAAGCTTAGCAACAGTTTCTAGGAAAAGGTGTGTGTTTCAGGTTCAAAGTCCTCCTTGTGGCAAGGCAGTGGGCAACGACTCAGTGCATCAGCATGTCCAATGTCCTTGCCAGGCCTGTGAATCAGTTTGTATGAATAAGCTGCAAGAAATTCAGTCCACCTCAGCATTCTTGGTGACAGGATAGTAGGTGTAGGTTTGTCTCCTGCCACAATGCCTAACAAAGGTTTGTGATCTGTAACAATGGTAAATGTCCTGCCATACAGATATTCATGAAATTTCTTGACAGCTGCAACAACTGCCAATGCCTCTTTGTCCAGTTGGCTATAATTCCTCTCTGCTTTGGTCAAAGTGCGAGAGTAAAATGCAATAGGGGCTTCCTTCCACTGGGAAGCCTGTGGCTCAAACCCCCCCACTCCAAAAGGGGATGCATCACAAGTCAGTACAACAGGCAAATTCTCAGAGAATTGTATCAATACAGCATCAGATGTGATTAGTCTCTTAATACTGTTAAATGCTGATTGTTCCTTCCTCCCCAGATCCAAACAGCTTTTTATCAAGCAATCTGTGCAAAGGTTCAGCAATGGATGCCTTTTGAGGTAGAAACATGTGATAAAAGTTAATGAGTCCAAGGAAGGCTTGCAAATCTGTTTTGCATTTAGGTTTCTTTGATTGCTTTAACCTGGCATCAGTAGGGTGGGTGCCATGCTTGTCAATCATGTAGCCCAGGAACTCAACCCTATCTGTCTTAAGTGTGCATTTGTCTTCCTTGACTTTTAACCCCGCTTTTCTGAATCTGGTAAGGACTTCTCTGAGTCTTTCTTGAAGCTGAGTGTCATTTTCAGCAGAGATTAACACATCATCAAAGTAAGGCACTACCCCTGGCAGTCCTTGAAGCATTCTTTCCATAAGACTTTGAAAAATGCCTGGTGCCACGCTTACTCCAAATTGTAACCTTTTACATTTGAAGGCACCTCTGTGAGTCACAATGGTTTGGGCCTCTGCAGTGGCATCATCAACTGTTAGTTGTTGATATGCCTGGGCCAAGTCCAATTTGGCAAAGACTGTACCCCTGCCAAGTGAATGTAGCAGATGATGCACAACTGGCACTGGATATGCGCTCTGCTGCAGCATGGTTCAGTGTCCCCTTATAGTCTCCACAAATTCTTACTGACCCATCAGCCTTGACTGGTGTGACTATGGGTGTTTCCCATCTGGAGTGATCAGTGGGCTCTAAAACCCCTTGAGCAATTAATTTGTCTAATTGTGCATCAATTTTTTCCTTTAAAGCAAATGGAACCCTCCTGGGCTTTAAACGAATTGGGGGCACCTTGGGATCTAGGTTGAAAGTGATAGGGGTCCCCATATACTTGCCCAATCCTTCGCTGAAGACCTCTGGAAACTCAGACTTCAAGGCCTCCTCCCATTCAGAGTTGCTCACGTGATTGATGCCAGTCACCTCGATGCCTAGTGGCTTGAACCACTCAAGTCCCAGCAAGCTTGGGCGATCCTTGTCCACGATGGTCAGGGGCAAACCTTTGTGGCCTTTAAACTGCACGTTGAAATCTCTTGCTCCAACTACTGGAATCTTGTTCCCTTGGTAGTCTTTAAGAGTCAGTGCTTGCTTCTGGAAATGTTTCTTCTGAATGTTGGGAAGTAGCCTGTGAATAGTGTCCCATGACACCATAGATAAATAAGAGCCTGAGTCCACTTCCATTTGGCAAGGCCTTCCTTCAATGAACACCTTCACATGTACTTTTCTGCTTCTCAAGGGTGAAGAATGACCAATGGTGATTGTTTGGTGAGTTTCATTCTTCCCATTTGCTTCTGAATTGCGCCCCATCTTTTCAAAGAAGTTGTTGGGCTTAAAATCCTTTTCAGGAAATTTCTTCCTACTAGGTGGAGTTCTGGATGATTTGCAGACTCTGGCTAGGTGACCCCTTTTCTCACAACGTAGGCAGATGGTGTCTAAGAACTTGCATTCAGTGCGGGGATGCCCCCACAGCCTCTGCAATAATATTCTTGCCTCTTTCTCCCAGGGTCTTTCCTTTTCTTCTCCATTCTGAGTCTAAAAATCCCTTCCTCCACCTCACTGCAATCTGAATCAGAGTCTATTTGTTCGTAATGGGCTGTTGTGGATTTTTCCACATCAGAATGGCTTGAGGCCTGGCTTGAGGCCTTGTTAATCTTTTCATGGCCGCTGCTGAGGACTTGGTGGCTTCCGCTGAAACAGCTTCTTCAATGGCCTCTTTAAACGTGATCTTAGGTTTCATTAACAGTTTGCTTTGTAAGACCTTATCTTTGAGGCCTAAAACAAACCGATCACGCATGGCCTCTTCTAAGTTGGTAAAGTCACAAGCACCCCAATGTCCCTTAAACTTGCCCGAAGTCATTAATATTCTCGCTTTCCCCTTGATCCCGACGGTAAAATTCGTGTCTCTTAATGAGGCATGATATTTGTGGGGCGTAATGGGCTCTTAAAAGCTTCTCCAAATCAGGCCATTCCATTACCTTCAGTTCTGCAGCTCCTCGCCTTCGCCATCTTGAAGACTGCCAGACCGCAGTGCGTGAGAAATACCGCCCTCTTCCGTCTCTTGGGAATGTCGGCGAGGTCGTTTCCTTCCAGGTACATCTGGAAGCGATCCGCATACGATTCCCAGTCTTCCGCCGCCGGATCGAACGGGGCTGGGGGGGTGTTCAGCACAGCCATCTCGCTCTTCTGCTTGTCTTCCGTGTCATCTTCTCTTCAGGGGAATCCCATCCTCTCGCCAGTGTTATGTTTGCATGAAGAGTCAGACGCAAAGAGCTTCAGTGAAGAGTTTATTCAGTGACTACAGCTCAAATGGACCTGAGTTGGCTGGGCTACGGCTGCCTCTTATAGCCTGCAGCCGTAGTTGCCAGCCAATGGGAGTGCAGGGTTTCTTCCCACACTATTTAAACCAATACCATTTAACATTTACAAGAACAGTTCAAATAAACCAATAACATTCAAACCTACATACATAACAGAGAGGATTGTGAGAGTAAAGAGTAGAAAGAAATTTGTTAAAGGCTTTTACAAACAACTTAGTGTTGATTTTGGAAGATCCTTTAAAGGGAATTGAAACATTAATGGGAAAACGGAAAGAATTTTATTTCATTTATTGGATTTCTATGCCGCCCCCATCTCCCAAAGGACTGAATGCAATAAAAACAGTACAAATGCTATACAATTAAAAAGAAATTAAATATGAAACCCAATAATCAGATTAAAACAATACCATAATACATTAAAAACCCCATCCCCCTCCTCAGTTCAGGTTGGCAAGTTGGAACAGCTATGTTTTCAGGCCCTGACAGAAGGGCCAGAGGTCGGGAGCCACCCGAAGCTCCAGGGGGAGCTGGTTCCATAGGGTGGGTGCTCCCACAGAGAAGGCCCTACCCCTAGGGGTCGCCAGCGACACTGTCTGGCTGACGGCACCCCAAGGAGGCCCTGCCTGTGAGAGTGCACGGAATGTTGGGAAGCCGTTACTGGCAGCAGGGTCTCTCTCAAATACCCCAGTCCTAAGCCATGTAGGGCTTTATAGGTCAACACCAGCATCTTGAATCTCACCCGGAGGGCAACTGGTAACCAGTGCAGCTCATGCAGGAGGGGTGTAATATGGGAGTCTTGGGATACTCCCATCATGACCCACGCCGCCGCATTCTGGACAAGTTGAAGCCTTTGGGTGGTCCTCAAGGGCAGCCTCATGTAAAGAGCATTGCAGTAGTCCAGATGGGAAGTGACGAGCACATGAGTGACTGTGCATAGGGCATCTCAATCCAGATAGGGGTGCAACTGGCACACCAGGCGAACCTGGGCGAATGCCCCCCTGTCCACGGCTGGTACATTAATAGTTTTAAGATTAACTAACAGAATATTAAAACGTTAACAAAAAAACCCACAAAAACAGAGGAGCAAACAGAATAGAAATCTAAAATGGGTTTTACGATTAAGAAGAACATAAAATATCTGGCTATCATCATTACAAATATCAATTGTATGTTATTTCAAAGTAACTGTGTTAAAAATAGAATGAAGTTAAAAAAAGACGTGTTGAGATAAGAAAACTACAGCTGTCATTGCTAGGGAGAGTTTCTGTGATAAAAGTGAATGCCTAGAATGATGTTTTTGTTTCAGACTATACCTGTTTTGAAAACTGATGCACTATTTAAACAGTGACAAAAGAATATACTGTGTCTAAGTTTGTGTGGCAAGGGGGGGAAATCATGGAGTTAAATATAAGGTACTACATGTAAAGGATGTAAAGGAAAGAGGAAGATTGGATAGACTTGATTTGCTGTTTGGTTTGAATGGAAGAGTGGATGCTGCTGAGAAACAGAAGGTTTTTAGAGTTAGAAAAGACATGATCTGAGATTTGGTTGGATATTTGCAGCATGATAAAGTCAAGTTTAATGTGGATTTTAAAAATCATTAGACATGCCACATTGAGAATATGGAGTAAATGAAAATCTAGGTTTTGTCTAAAAACAATTTTGTGGTTCTTAGTACAAGAAGCATTTTATAGACAAGAAATAATAGGCAAAAAAACCAAATGGTAACTTATGAGATACTAGAATTTTGTCAAGAGGAATACAAAATAAAATCAAGAGAACAATTGGTGGCAGAGGGATATAGTTGCTAATGGTTTTCTAATGTACTGTTATCAGAAAGATTTAAAATGCATCAAAGAGTTTATGGTATAGAATATTGTAAGACTTATTTTGAAAAAGAATTGTATACAAATAACAAACATATAATTGTTAAAATGTGTAAACTTTTATTGAAATTTGAAACAGAACAGTAAAAGTAAAATAATGTACAATAAAATGGGCTAACATTTTTGGTTAAAATGTACAGATATTCTAATGGGAAAGGGTTAAAATTTTCACTATTATAATCTTAAAGAAAAATTTTCTAAAATGATATACTGTTGGTATGTGTCACCAGAGAAATTCTAGAATATATAAATGTATACATGTTTGAAATGTGACAAGAAATGTAACAAGAAGGATCATTTTATTATGCTTGGTGGACATATAAAAAGCTACAAAATTCAGTAACATATTCAAACTATTTTAAAAATTAATATATAAAAAAACCATTTTTTTTAGAAAAATGAGAGTTATGATATAACTTTAGAGAAAGAGGTAAATTTAGAATAATATTTAGAAGTGACACAGAGAAGATTGGAGGCAACTTCGTTGTATCATTCTTTCTTTCTTTTCTATTTTTTCTTTTACTTTTTTCTTGCATTTTTAACTTTCTCTTTAATTTCTTTCTTTTTTCTTCATATTAGTTTGCATTAGTTTTTATCTTTGTTTTTTAAATCTTTTAATAAAATATAGCAGTTTGTCATTGCCTTCTTCCTACAGCTGAGAGAAAATGAATAACCAGAGTCATCCAGCTGGCTTTGTAACTAAGGCAAAACCAGAACTCACAAACTCCCTGTAACTGATGAGATACATACCATTAGGCAGCCTTTAAAACTGTGAGAGGTGGAATGTTTGGTCTAAAGCTGCAGTTCCCCTAAAAACTTATAATCAAAAAAAAATTCTCCAGAAACTCACTGACAGTGAGAAAACAACAAAGGAAAAGTTAAAGCCATCCCTGAGATTGCTGTTCAGTTTAAGTTTTTCATTCTGTTTTTGGCTTTTTTTTAAAAAAAAGCCCTATTTGTTTGAGGCGAGGAAACCATAGAGCCTTCTTAGACCAGAAGCTAAGCTGCAGATGCTGTAGCTATGGTAATGAGACTGCTTTGTGCTCAAAGGGCTTTTGCAGGAAGATTCCAATTTCCTAAAAGTCATCACAAATACTGCTAAGTATAGAAGACTGGATATTGAGGCCGTATCAAAACAAGTCAGCATTGGTAAGAGAAGAAGAGAAAGAAAAATGATTCTGTTGGCATTGGGAACACGCCACTCCAATAGGTTTTCAGAATTAATTAATTAATTAATCTGGGCAGTTTACTATAAAGGTTCCTTACCTTTAGGCTCCATTATAAAGAAAAGAAAGGTATTGAAAAGAAATACTATCAATACCAGTAATAATTGCTTAGTGAACATGAAGGAAGGAAGATGATGAAAAAACAAAACACAGAATTATATATTGGGAAACTGTGCTCCAATCTGGCACTGTCCACACACACTATCAGAAATTGTTTTTTCAAGGTTGGTTTGCTCAATTTATCTCCTTCCTCATTTAGGTCTACCAGGTGTGGGTTGCAACAATCTGTAACCACTGGATGGTAGGCAAGAAATGCTAAAACCACTAACTCTCCCCTTGACCTAGCAGTTTTCAAAGGGGCTTATCCATTCATTTCCTTTTTAATTCAACAGTTGCAGAAATCTGGGCAACTATTTCATGGCAGCAAGAAGATATTAAAAATTCTCCTCCAGCAATATAGGGATGATCTGGATTTTTGCATCTTAGAACTGGTAATTCTATCTCAATCAGGATGTTCAGTTGACTCCTTGTCAAATTTGGCATATTGTCTTCTTCTTTCTTTATCTGACAGAAACCACTGGATGTTGAGTATTATGTTCTAACTGCAAGAAAACTCTGTGTGCGTGTGTGTGTTTAAGAGGGAGAACTACTTTATTAGAACAAATATATTAGGAAGAAATATATTTTCTCACCTGCTAAACTTGGTTCTGCATTTCCTATCCTGAAGGATATTAATATGGCCACAAAAAGGATCGACCCAAAAAGTAGCCAAGGTTAATCACCATTTAGCCTGGATCAAGGTACAAGTGCTTCATCATCACTCCATATTCCTGGTAAGACCTGGTAAAGCAGTCATTCCCATTCAAGGGGGAAAATAAAAATCAGTACTGAGAAGTGTTATAAAAGAAAAAGGCAAACAGAAAGGTTAGCCCCCAGAGGCCATATTCATACTTACTGGATGCCTTCATGGAACTCAAATCTATGGCATTAGATAGATGATAGATACAGATACATTTTGTGTGTATATGTGTGTGCGCACATGGCATGCGCCCTCCTTTAAGTCAGTGTTGATTCCTCACCATTTTATTGATTGATTGATTGATTGATTTGATTTGATTTGATTTGACTTGTCAATTGCTTACAAGATAATAGGTATAAGAATAAACATGAGTATGAATACAGGAAATAGGTACGAATAAATGAGGACAATAGGACAGGGATGGTAGGCACGATTGTATGCTTATGCACGCCCCTTACAGACCTCTTAGGAATGGGGTGAGGTCAATAGTGGATAGTTTAAGGGTAAAGGAGTGGGGGTTTGAGGATGTAACAACAGGTAGTGCATTCCAGGCACTGACCACTCTGTTGCTGAAGTCGTACTTTCTGCAATCAAGTTTGGAGTGGTTTACATGGCATTTGTATCTGTTGTATGCTCTTGTATTGTTGCAGTTGAAGCTGAAGTAGTCATTGACTTGTAGGACATTGTAGTAGATAATTTTGTGTACTAGGCTTAAGTCCAAATGTAGGCGGCATAGTTCTAGGTTGTCCAAGCTCAAAATTTCAAGCCTGGTGCTGTAGGGTATTCTGTTGCGAGCAGAGGAGTATAGTACTCTTCTCATGAAATACTTCTGGATCATTGCCTGGACAAATCCCTGCAATTTACTTGGCAACATTTTTCTAAAATGGTTTGCCCTTGCCTCCTTTATAAGGCTGAAATAAAGGACTGGCATAAGGTCCCCAGCTAGCTTTGTGCTTCAGATGAGACTATAACTCCTGATCTCCTAGTTTCTAGCTTTGTGCCTTAACAACTACAAAAAGCTGGCTAATTGTCAGACTACTTCTGCTGACTGCCAGCTGCCTGCAATTTAGCAGTTCAAATCTCACCAGGCTCAAGATTGATCCAGTTCCATCCTTTCGAGTTCAGTAAAATGAGGACCCAGATTGTTGGGGGGAATATGCTGATTCTGTAAACTACTTAGAGAGAGCTATAAAGCACTGTGAAATGACATATAAGTCTATGTGCTATTGCTATAAGGTTAGTTAGCTTTGTGCTTCAAATGGAACCACAACTCCTGATCTCCTAGTTTCTAGCTTTGTGCCTTAACAACTACACAAAACTGGATAATTGTTAGACAACAAAGTTTTTGCTTCCTGAACACTTGTGGATTTACTAAAAGGTTTTGACTGCTAATCACAAAAATAACTTGTAATTCAGCTTATTATGTACTATTTTATAGAAAGCTTCTGTTTTTACATAATGACAATATATACCCTTCAGTACTTGTTGACTGTGCTGCATATATGAAAGAAATATGGGACTGTTGTTGAAGCACATCCAATATACCAAGTACAATTGGAATATTTGTGGAAATCTAAAAGTAGTGGCTTTGCTACTTGGAATGTAGCTCAGATATACAAAGTACTGTTACATATGCAGATGGAATAGCTGTGCAAAAAAGTTGCATTTAAAAAAATAACCATGCTGGATTTGATTCCAGCAAAGAAAAACTTGGCATATAAACCACTTGTTGACCCAACAAAAATATTTTTCCTCCATTTCATATAAAACTTGGACTGATGAAAAAATTTTGTATGTGTGATGAATAAGGAAGATAAAGGTTTTTGCTAATGAAGACAGATATTTCCAAGAGTAACTGAAGTCAAAATTAAGGAAGACCCATAAATCAGATGTCTTTGAACAAGTGGTTCAAAGATCTGGTAGCAGGGTCAGAAAAAATTGCCTGGAAAGCATTCAAGGATGTCATTGAGAATTTTCTGGTAAGCACCAAACTACATTCAGCTAGTTGACAAATGACTTATAACACACAAGACCATGAAATGCAATGTGTCACTGAAGATTCATTTTCTGCATTTACATTTGGAGTTCTGTTCTGAAAATGTAGGTGCAGTGAGTGATAAATATGGTGAAGGATTTCACCAGGATTTTGCCTCAATGGAAAAATTTTATCAAGGCAACCGAAATTCATCAGTACTGGCTGACCATTGATGGACACTGCAGTGAGATGCATCAGACACAGATTACAAATCAAAATCACCAGCAAAACAGTTTCAGACTTATTGAATTCATGCAGTGTGTTAAAAAAAGATGTCTTTAAAGTTAATTTCATATTTTTCAACATTCCTACATGATACTGTCATTCTGAAAATATATTTGTGTGTTTCAGTTTGAAGGAGTCTATCATTATCACCAAAAGTTTTTCAGGAAGCAACATTCTGGGGAAAAAATGTTGCCCAGTTCAGTCACTGATTTTCTATTTTCTGGCCATTCGGCATCTCAAACATCAGTATAATAAGTTGTAGTCATTTATGATAGCACTAGTAATGTTTGGGGAAAGATAGCAGTGACAAGTAATATCCAAGAATTTCACAGAGACAGTTTTATTACATAGAAACAAGTTATATTGTCTTAAAATAGACTTCCCTTGCCTGAAGCCCTTCAAAAGTGTTGGACTTTAATCTCTACATTTCCTACCTAAGATGACCTTATGACAGCTGAAATCAAACATACTAGAATAGGAATTGTCTGACACAATATTAACAAAATTTTAGTTGTTCATTATATAATGAAGATGCCCTTCTACATACTTGCTGAGTTTTCTAAACACTACTCTTTCCTGAGATCTGATGCAAAAATGTTATTTTCTAGGGATTCCCCCTCTTTTTTGTCCCAATTTGTTTTTCAGCCAGGGAACATTTAAAAAATAAAGTCATCTGCTGCTTCCCAACACAACTGCAATGCAGTGTCCTTTTCCATCACTTATTTCTAAAAGCTCAACCTCCACCTGATCGCATGAATAAACTAATATCCCTTGAACATCTGAAACTACTAGATGTGTGAGAAGTAACTGAAAAATGAACATAGCATATCTGAGAAATTCAATCACACAGTTATACAAAATTGCAAGGAAAAGGAGAATGTAAACAGAGCTGACAGGATTGTAAAGCATTTGTCATTCTTTACTATATTGCTGTATAGACCATGTTCATATTTACCAGGAGAAAAGAATTCAACCTCTAAGCACTTACCTTCCTAGAAATTTAATATACACATATCAGGTTCAGTTCCTAGGGAGAAAACTGCAGGATGAAAATTACAACCTGAAGACAAAGAGAAAAGAGACTTTACTTTCCTTCCATGCTCTGTATTTAGATTATGGATGTGTTATGCTTACTTCATCTGCATAGTGTTTATTACTGATAAAATCCAAATATTTTTGCATGACTATATGCCTATTAACATTTCCCGTGCTTATGGCAATGCTTCTAATTTAGCAAAGTGAATTAATTTATTTTCCTAATGATTCATCAGTAAGCTGTATAACAAGCAGAATGCTTCTAAATGTGGTTACCATACTGACACTCTGCTAAAGAATTAGCAATGCAAAAATGTAATTCTTACATTTACTGTATTAAAAGGGGGAAAAATTCAGCTTAAAACAAATAATTAGGCAAATATCGATGTTCTCTGTTTCTAGACACATTCCAGCTGTTCACAGTACATGTTTCAAACAGCACCTTTTTTTACAATTTTCTTGGAAAATATGGGTTTAGTGCTTACAAAGCAGTGTAATTGATTGGTATTAGGATTAGAATTAAAAAGAAATAATTATAAAATTGTTGCTAAAAAGACACCTAGTGCATATCTAAAATGTATTTTGTTGTATGCTTATCATATAGCAAGGAAAATAGCAAAGATCTTCAGAATAAGGCCACTTTTCGCTCAAAACAGAAGAAAAGTGAACATGAATATCACCTTCACTGAGAAGGTAGGTAGAAAATTTAATGGGATGAGCCATGCTCTAAAATAACCCTGATACTTAAAGACTGGTGGTCCTTTCCTACAGAAGGTACTGGGGATCAACTTATAAATCAGCCATTTAATATTCACTTTCATGTTTTGTTCAACATCCATTACATTCCCTGTGATATGTATGTCAAGGCATCAAAAGATGAACGGAGGATTTTATTAATGTGTTTTTCTATCTATGTCTAAAATCTGGTGCCATCACTCACTCAGCCTTTCATGGCAGCTCACATACAGGAAGTTGGATCATATTCTAGGAAAGAATTAAAGCATCAGTTTTGGTTTTTTTTACTTGGTTCCTCATATTTAACTGAGTTGGAAGGAACCTTGTAAGTCTTCTAGTACACCCCCCCTGCTCAAGCAGGTGACCCTATACAAAGCAGCTGTCCATTGTCTTCTTAAAAGTCTCCAGTGGAGAAGCATCCACAACTTTTGAAGGTAAGCCATTCCACTGGTTAATTGTTCTAACTGTCAGGAAATTTCTCCTTGGTTCTAGCTTTTTTCTCTCTTTGATTTGTTTGCATCTATTGTCTCTTTTCTTGCTCTCTGGTGCTTAGGAAAATAGGTTGACCCCCTCTTCTTTGTTGCAGCCCCCCAAATATTGGAATACCGCTATCATGTAACCCCTAATCTTTCTTTTCACTAGACTAGACATACCCAATTCCTGAAACTGTTCTTTCTTATGTTTTAGCTTCAACCCTCTAATCATCTTTGTTGTTCTTTCCTGCACTCTTTCCAGTGTCTCTCTCAACATCCTTTTAATAATATGGTGACCAAAACTGGGTGCAGTATTCTAAGTGTGGTCTTACTAAGGCTTTATAAAGTGGTACTAGTACTTCACATGATCTTGATTCTATCCCTCTGTTTGTATGTATTTCAATATATTAGTTATACTGTATTCAGATTTACTGTTTCCTCTTTCTGTGAATAGAAAGGCTATATACAGAGAGGTTGTGGCACAACGTCCAGAGTCTGGATGTGGGCTATAGGAAAAGATAATGCTCATTCAACTTTCTATGTTTGAACAATACATGATTATTACCTTCACACATAAAGAAATTCAAAATAAGAGCCATCACACATTAACGTCCAATGTGTTATATTTTCCACAAAAGCTGTCATAGTTTTGCTCAGCACCCTATGACCCCTCTGCTGGAGATGCAATCATACAAAAATGTATGTTACAATCTTACAATGCAGTGACAAGCAGTTACTGCAAATGTGCAACGCTTGCTGAACCCATAAAGGCATGGAAGAGAAAATCATAATCCAGTCTGTACAAATAGCCAGGGCAGCAGAACTCAGTTGGAAGGTATTCTACATAACTGATAGTATAACAGTCCTCTTTTTAAAAAAATATAATACCATAGTGATGGTTCTTGTATCCACAATAGATTTCTATTCAGCTAATCAAGAATACATTGTGAAGCTCACCGTTATATTTTTACATTTTACATTTCATTTTACATTTCTACATTCCCACAGTTATTATAGGCTATAATTTGGCTATAATTATTAAGAATAAGTGGGCATAAATGGAGAATATAACTCACATATCACATAAGTGTGTCTGTGTCTCTGCATATAATATCTCAAACCTTTTCATACCTGGATGATACTGTTAAATGTGGCTTTTTGTCTGCCCTCTGAACTAAGGTGATTAACTCACAGCCTGGAGCCATATAGGATATAGGATTTATATAAATGTTGCCACCTTCAGGTGTTTTTTATTAACATCAATTTAGGTTTTTTGTTTGTGTGTAGTATGTAGAAAATACCGATGCCCAGTGTTCTTGGAGGAAAAGTTTCCAGTAATAAATGAGAAAGAGCCATCACTTTAAAAAAGAAAGTTGTTTAAAACTTCAAAGCACTTTTATTTCCTATAAAATAAAAATAATTTTACTTCATTGATTTATTTATTACATGTTTTTGCCATCCATCTCCCCTTCAAGGTGACTCTGGGCAGCTTTTTCAGCATGTGAAAAAAGAAAATAAAAAAAATTACTGAAAAGAGTAAATTAAAAAGGAGCTTCTATTTACCTACACTTCTTTTAGTCAAATACAAATCTTCCACTATATGTTTCAAGATTTTCAAAAGGAGGGAGGGTAAAAATACTGGGCAAGAAACTGAGTAACAAATTAAGAGTTAGCAAATGCCTTAATACCCTGAAAATAGAGCAAGTCCTTCCTTAGGAATCCAGTTTGCTTCAGAAAGTGACTAACTGATGAACCGAGAAAATAGTGGGTAATCAGGAGGCACCTATAAAGATAGTACTTCTTGCCTTTCCTCTATAAAGTTATATAGGCTTATTTTAAATCAACCAATGAGACTAAATAAAGAAAAAGAAATCAAGAAGTAAATTTTAATGTTATTTTGGACATAAAGTAGTTATATTGTATATTGATAGTACTAGGTTGAGTACCCAAAATGTTATTTCCCATTCTAATGAACTGCAAGTTTCTTCATTAGTTCTCTGAAATTTCTCTGTTGCAGTTCTGCCACTTTAGCCTACACTGAGAAGTGTGAGAGTACCCCAAAGTTAACCCAACAATAGTATTAGTATTCAAACTCACTTTTAAAACAAGAAAGGAATAACAAACAATCCCAGCAGAAATCAAGTTTATGTCGCTCACCTCTGTCAAGTTTAATTATCTTTATGCTATTTAAAATAAAACCCCATTGGGGTTTCATCAAGGTCTCTCTTTTGTGAGCCTATTGCTAGTTTAGCCATTGTTCAATTCTTGCTGAGTGCAAATTACAGGAAAAACAATAATATGCTCCCACCTGCTGGACCCCTGACTCAAGGTACATGGCTCAAAGTTCCACACTTCAGCAGTTTGCAATTGATTAAAGCATCGAAGATCGGCTGCTTTCCAAACTAATTAAAAAGAGGTTCCAGAGAATGTTTGCATAGTATCCAAGATAATGAATGTTTTCCATAATATATGCATGAATAAATACAATGTATTCAAATATGTACTGTATCCTTGGGACAAAACAGTTGTTATCAGAACCTATAGAGGTCTCTTCTAAAACTGAAAGATATCTCACAAATGAAGGTGAATCTACCGGATCCAATCTGGGTCAGTCACCAGGACCCAAGATTTAGTCTTCCAAGCTTTTGGATTTGTGCTGGAGCCCATCTTCAGGAAACTTCTCTCCAGCACAGTATGTGCTTTGGGCTATTCTATGTGTGGTATTTATATCGTGCCTGGTTGTGTGTGGCTTTTTAGTTGTTGATTGGGATGTCTGGCTATTAAGTCATTGGCTGTTATTTCCTTGTACTGCCAAGCCCTTGCCTCCTAAGTACTTGATAAGCTGGTGGGAAATCAGCACTCCTGTTGATTGATGAGGGCCCCATTTCCCAGGCTTCAATCACCTCCCTGCCTGTTTTAGTAGCTGCTCACCCAACAATCTCAGTAGTTGAAAAATTGAATGTTTGTCCTTGTTCATTGCAATGTAAGACTATCAATGAGTTTGGGTCTTCTCATCTGCCTGCCCTACATAGTCACAGGGCAATCCATGTACAGGATCCAGAAGATTACATTGGAAGTGTCTCCCATCTTCAAACAATCTGTATAGTGCATAATTTGTCCTTCTATGGTAGCCTCTGGTGTGTGATGCCCACTTGCAGATCTTGGAAGCTGCATCTGTTTCTGAAATGTTTTTGGTGTATGGCAGAGTGCGCCATGTAGAATGAGATATCTTTTACTCTGATAGGAAACATAAGGACATTTATATGATCTCATTGTAATAGTAGTAGTAGTAAGTTTATCATAGGGCTTAACTAAGTATGTTGTAGTACAGACATAGGACTAAACTATAACCAATATTAATAATTGTCAACATCATAATATAAAAGAAGAAGAGTCTTGATGAAAAGACATATGAACTATAACACAATCAGCATCTGTACAATCAAATTAACCCTTTTCATTTAAATTTTCTCTACATTCTCTACAATCCTTATCCCAAAGACACTTTTTCAAGAGGCAACTGGACATTTTGCTTCTCATCCAAGAAACTTCTTCAGCTTGACTGGATGATGGGGGATGGAAGGATTTATATTCCTTGCAGATAGCTGGTCATGTGCATTATTTTAGAGAGTTGTTGAGGTCACTTGGAGGTTTATCTGTGTCCTCAGGGTCACCTGAATAGTACAAATGGTTGTGTAGCCTTCTTGGAACTGCTAAAAGGACTGTGTTGTAGACTGGAGATAGATGATGTTGTATTCCCCCCGCCCTCTGTTGAGAAAGGGATGTTTGACATAGATGGCCTCTTTGGCTCCTCTTTCAAACCAGCGTCCTCTCTGTCCAATATGTGGGCACCACACCCATTTGCACTATTCAACAGTTGGCTCTTGAAAAAGGACATTTGAGGCAGCCATGACCTGAAGACTGGGAATCTCTATAGACATCTACAATCCTTATATTATATTATTTTCTATTTCTACAAATTTGCAGGTGAATTTTCCTGCTTTCCATTACCCATAATGACATATAAATCTGTTGCTTATTTTTGTTTACTTTCTCATTTTTAAACCATAAACTTGTCCCATTTCTACATCAGCCTGCACTTGAAAAAACTCCTCATACCTGTCTTTTTCTATGCTCATTTCTTAATACATAACTTTAGTAAGACCAGTTTTACCTATTATATGTATGTTGGAATACATTTTCTCTAATGTGTACATTTTGTCTCCTCTCTTTGGGAAGACATGGAAAACTGTATTGCAAAATATGAGTAAGCAAATACCATTTTTATGTATTTAGAAGGGCAAATCAACTATATTAATATTACCATGCCAAATATTTGCCTCTCATTTGAACCACTGCTCAGAAACAAATTCAAGGAATTGCCTTTGTAACATGACATAGATTATGGATGAAGGCAAATATACATGACTGAGTGGCTGTTCTTACCGGCATCTCGGGTTTCAGTTGATGTGCCATCTTTGGTCATGGGGGAGGTGTTACCCCGTGGATAGGCGAGGAATCTGGGCGTCCTCCTGGATGCACAGCTCAGTTTGGAGGAGCAGGTGGGAGCTGTGGCCAGGGGGGCTTTTGCCCAGGTTCGGCTGGTTTGCCAGCTTCGCCCTTACCTGGACCGAGATGCTCTTTGAATGGTCACTCATGCGCTTGTCACGTCCAGGATCGACTACTGCAATGCTCTCTACATGGGGCTTCCCTTGCGGATTACCCGGAGGTTGCAGCTGGTGCAGAATGCGGCCGCGCAGGCTGTGATGGGGGTATCCTGATACTCCCATGTTACACCCCTCCTGCGCGACCTGCATTGGTTGCCGGTTGCCTTCGGGTTTCCTTCAAGGTGTTAGTAACAACTTATAAAGCCCTTAATGGCTTGGGTGCAGGGTACTTGCGGGATCGCCTCCTGCCTGCATCACAGTCCAATCGCCCGTCGCTCCCATAGGAGGGGCCTTCTGGGAATACCGTCGGTCAGGCATTGTCGGCTGGCGGCTCCCAGAGCTAGGGCCTTCTCTGTGGGAGCGCCCGCCCTGTGGAACCAGCTTCCTGCGGATCTGAGTTTGGCCCCTGATCTCCGCTCCTTTCGTCGAGACTTGAAGACCTGGCTGTTTCAGCAGGCCGGCCTGGATTGACCCTGGGGTGGGTAGTTTTAATTTGTTTGTTTATTTGTGATTTTATTGTTTTAACTTTTGGTAATTTGGACTTGTTTTTAGTTGTTTTATTGTATATCCTTTTGTATGTTCGCCGCCCTGAGTCCTTTGGGAGTAGGGCGGCATACAAGTCTAAATAAATAAATAATAATAATAATAATGTTGCAGAATCCAATCTGAGTCAATCACTGGGACCATTCTGAAAAATCAGAAGTTCCCTGAAGATGGGCCCCATCATGAGTCCAAAAGCTTGGAAGAATAAACCTTCAGTTCCAATGGCCAACTCAGATTGCATGACATAGATTCCTTCAGCAGAGTTTCTTTTCTGTCTTATTATTTCTTCTTCTTTCTTATTATTTGATTTATATCCTGCTTTTACTTTATTTTATTTATTTGTATATTTATTTATGGACTGAGAGAGTGATCCAAAGTCACTGAACTGACTTCCATACTTAAGATGAGATGAGAGCACAGTCTCCCTGTTTGTAACCTGTCACTTTAAGCACTATATTACATCAAAATTGGTCTCCCAAAATTATATTTTATTGTTTATTTCTTAGTGTTTGTTGATTCTGTGCTTCTCTGAGTCACTGTCTGCAATTTATGAAAGTGGTATCCTCTTATATAAAGCCAAACTATGGAGGAGGAATTATACAGATGATTTTCAGAAAATTTTTACTAGTGAAATTTTCAAGGTGTAATCTTATGATGAGTGTCATTGTTCTTGTTCTCACTTATATGACAGGAAAATGGCAATAAACAAAATTATAAACATGCTCCTTTGAAACTTCTGAATTGTAATTCTGAATTGAACTATAGGAAAATAGTGGCACCCACTGGCCAAATTAAAAAGCATTTCTTAGGCAGATAGTGGTCTTTTCCTTCAGATAAAGAATGCAATATTTCTTAAACATTTAACAATTTACTGCACTGATGTAGAGACAGTACACAGATTTGAGCAAACTGAATTAATTCTAAAGAAAATGCACATGAACAATAAACAGACATTTGTTTTGAATTACCATAGCTTTAATTGATGTCCTACAAAACAAAGTAGTCGGGTTTTGTTTTATTTTTGCATAGAATTTAAATATCAGATAAGAAAAGGGTATCACCTCATTGTAAATGCATTTTAGGGCAAGAACTAAAATATTTCTGACCATCTACAGCTGCAATATCGTAGCAACTTTGCATTGTTTCATGCCCATTTTACACTTCTCCAAAAGATAAAGTGTTGCAGGCTCACTGCTGACCTGGCCTTTGTTTCTTTAAGAAAGAAAAATTACAAAGATGCGGCCATCCAAAAACGTTAGGGTCCATTTCACAAACATACAAACTGATCAGAACACTAGTCAGATTATCAGTCCCACATCAGACCCTTAAATCCAATATGTCTCCCTATTTCACTTCAGTTCTCTTGGCTGCCCTTGGTCTATTTTTCATTCTCAGACTTGAATTGATCTTCTGCTTTTTCTCATAAACACCACAGAAATGTCACTGGGAATAAGAAGTTCATTTTGCTCCGACTGCTATGGCCTTTTTCTTAAAGAACATTCCAGGCAGATCAAGAAGCTTTCTTTTAGCAATACCATGAAAAAGCAGGTGTTTCATTATTTACAAATAGCCAATCATTCTCTCCTGTAATGTTCTTTTGTTTAAAACTTCAAAGCAAATTCACTGTAATAGACCTGTACACATTAATTAATCATAATTCCTTAATCTTTTTTTACAAAAGGAATTAGAAACTTGCTACTTTAAAAGAATAAAAAATTGCATGCACTCTGGTAATATACAAAGGATTCTGTTTCCAGAACCATACATGCAGATTTGTGACATAATCCCAAAAAACTTTAATAACTTGACTATTCCCACTGGTACTCGGCTAGGACTTTAGCTGCCTTGTATAAATGTTATAATAGTGACTATTTTTAAAAATGTTATGTTTTTAATGCATTGCTAGTTCCCCAAAATCTTAGAAATGAGATAGATGGCTACCTCTTGAATTTCTTTAATGTAGATGAAATTTGGCTGACAAGCATACTTAGTACATGTAAGAGTGGTGGCCCAATGTTCTTCAACATTGTTTTGCTATAATTAGAAGTTATGTTTTACCACAGTCCCAGACTATGACATTGGTTCTATTAATGTTTAAGCAACAATGAGAAAATAAGAGGATAGAGTAGTCTCCTGTGAATAGCCCTGACTCTCACGCATAAAAAAACTATCCTTATTAAAATTGATCCAACCACATCCAATTGTTACAAAGGAGACACATTTTTATTCAGTTCTTTGAAACACTATTTTTGCTTAAAGCTGATCATTCTTCTTTCATCTGCATCCCCCCTCCCCTTATCAACAACTCCTGTGTATTAATCTGGGGACAACATTGTAGACTGATTTGCTCTCTCCCTGTAGGAATCAGGGCTATAATCAGCTTTTCCCTGCAGTCATCCTCGAAGAATATTCATTTCTGAATTGATATTTGCAACAAAACACTTTTAAGTAAGCAATTCATGCACAGAAATCCCCTTCATAGCTTCCAAAAGGTCAGTGCAATGTCATTTCAGAATCTGTGTATGTCCTACTGCATAAGAAAAACAAATGAGAAGCTACATAGAAAGTAAGCATTAAGATGTCATGAAGAAAACTAGATTCCTGTCTAGGAAATGTGTATGTCCTAAATCTATAGGTATCCCCCAAAAAAGTTAGATAAAGCAAAAGGAACTACAATACCCATGGATTCTTATTCATATACCATAGTTGAATCTACCAGAATCTCCTTCCACATTTTCCTTCTTCTCCATCCACTGGAGATAATAGGAAATTCTGCCAGTAAGGATGCTGATGTCAGCTGACATCTGTCTGCTTTTATAACCTTATATCAGTCTAAAATAGCCCAATCTGTCCTTAAAAATATGGATTTATTCATTTTATTTATTTATTTGATTAGTCAATTGCTTACAAGATAATAGGTATAAGTATAAACATAGTTATGAATACATGGATACTTATAAGAAAATAAAAGAAACAATAGGACAGGGACAGTAGGCACGTTAGTGCACTTATGCACGCCCCCTACAGACCTCTTAGGAAAGGGGTGAGGTCAATAGGAGACAGTCTAAGGTTAAAGTTTTTGGGATTTGGGGAAGAAACCACAGAGTCAGGTAGAGTATTCCAGACATTGACCACTCTGAAGTCATATTTCTTGCAATCAAGTTTGGTGTGGTTAACCATGAGCTTGTATCTATTGTGTGCTCTTGTATTGTTATGGTTGAAGCTGAAGTATTCATTGACAGGTAGGACATTGCAATGTATGATTTTATATACTATACTGTACTTAGATCGGACTGAAGGCAGCAAAGTTCTAGGTTTTTTAGGTCTAGAACCTCAAGTCTGGTGGCATAAAGTATTCTGCAATGAGTAGAGGAGAACTCTTCTTGTGAAATATTTCTGGACTTTCGCTACTGTGTTAATATCAGATACGTAATGTGGTTCCAGACTGGTGAGCTGTATTCAAGTATTGGTCTAGCAAATGTTTTGTATGTTGTAGTTAGTAGTGTGCTATTACCAGAGAAAAAGCTACATAGGATTAGGTTAACAACCCTTAATGACTTTTTGGCTATGTAGTTACAGTGGGCTCTAGCACTTAGATCATTTGAGATGAGTACTCCAAGGTCCTTGACAGAGTTTGGATCATCAACAAGGTCTTGACTATTCAGCTTGATATTTGATAGGACGTTTGCTATCAAATTTGATAGGACGTTTCCAATTTTGACCATTTGTTGTCTGTTTGACAGGAATGCTTTTATCCAGTTATGCAGGTGTCCAGAGATACCAGAAGATTTTAGTTTTAATAGTAGTTTGTCGTGTACCACTGAATCAAAGGCTTTACAGAAGTCTATGTAGATTGTGTCTATTGTTTGCCCTGATTGAGTTGTGTAGTCCATATGTTTTTGCAGTGTAAGAGTTGCAGATTACAGGATAGTTTTTTCTGAAACCAAATTGTTTATTAGAGAGTAGGTTGTTTGTCTCTAAGTGGAGGATAATGGATTGGTTAATAATTGATTCCATGACTTTACAGGTGACACAGCATAAGGAGATTGCTCTGTAATTTTCAGCTAGACTGGGGTTTCCCTTTTTGAAAATGGAGATGACCGTGGCTAGTGACCATAGGTTTGGCAAGGAGCTGGTCCTGAAAGATTTTTCAAAGATTATGCTTAGAAGTTTGGCTATGGCAGCGGATAGCTTTTTAAAGAAGTAGGCACATATTCCATCCGGTCCAATAGATAGAGATGGTTTTAGATTGCGTAGTGCTTTTTCAACATTGTCTTCTGTAAAATCGATATGTATTATATCATTGTAGTTGTTTGTGGTTCAACTAGGAAATACTGGGCATGATCCATTGCTGTTTACAAATACTGAGCCAAAGAATGTGTTAAAGAGGTTTGCTTTAATGGTGTCATCATTACAGTCTTTATCATTAGGTACTTTCAGGGGTGGGATGGACCTTGAGTCTTTTAATTTGTTGTTTACAAAATTGTAGAAAGCGCGGGTGGAATTGGTGCATAGAAGGTTTTCCTCTTGTTTAATGTGATAATTGGTGCATTCAGTCTTCATCTGGTGGCATAAATTTTTGTATCGGCTTTTAAAGTTGGCAACATGACCAAATTTATTTTTTCACCAAAGTGATCTCTTTTTGGATTGGAGCTTCCTTATTGTTATGGGTAATCTTTTTTTCTGGTTTTGGGAGTTGTTATCGGTACATATAGTTTGATGACTCTTTTTACTTCAAGTAAAAATATGTTGTAATGGTCTTCAACAGTATTGCATCCAGTGAATAGAAATTGCCAATTAAGGGATGAGAGATCGTTGTCTATAAGATCGTAGTTGCCTTTTTTGAAGTTATAATTGGGGATTACATCATTGTGGTGATTTTTGTGTGGATGTATGTTGAGACAAAAGTCAATCATGTTGTGGTCACTGTTGGAAAAGTGTTCTATAATTTGTGTTCCGTAAATTAAATTCAAACTATTGCAGAAGATGAGATCGAGGATGAGAATTCTTCCAATGTGAACTTCCTTATCAGTAGCACTTCTTAAACCTCCCATATGACCACATAAGGCAACTATTTCTGCTACTGTGAAAAAAATGCCAAAAGCTTATCTAAAGTGTGTTAATTACTAATAACTTATTAAAAGCATAATATAAAAATGGATCAAAACAATAATAGAGGGAAAACTAATTGTATCCCTTTGCTCATGCCAATCTTGCCCTGGAAGATTTGTTAAAAGCCACAATTGTTTGTTATTCATAGTGGTGCCTGTACTTCAATTGCCTAAAAACCACAGCTGAGAACATTTTGTTTGTTCTTTGCTTTTGAGACACATCTCTCAGCTCAATTATCATTTCATTAATGTGCCATGCATTTGAGAAGGACGGTGTATATCAAATTAACCCCATTAGGCTCTTGAGGGTTGGAGAGAAATGAATTCAAGAGTTCTCTTTCCTAATAACCTTTAAATCACATATGTGGTGAGACTTCCTTTTATCAATTAAAGTAATGTGCTGTTCTGAAACCTTAATTAACTATATTCGTACAACAGATCAATTTCACTGTAAAATATCATGCTTAATGTTCACCTGCTTTCCCATAACTGAGATGAATGAAACAGCTTCTGATTAATATTTCCATTTGTTTTCAGTTAATATGAATCAAGATGGCAAGTGAGAGAAGAAATATATTTGATGACCCACCTGAGAAGAAAAATTGCTTTTTAAGTCCACCCTTTTTTCTCCTGCACCCTTTCTCCAATTAGCAAGTATATTTTCTGCCATCTGAATTGAAACCATCAGAACTGGAAACCATTATAACCGATTGCTTCATTCATTCATTCATTCATTGACACAGTCACAATTCCATGAACAAAGATTTTTAAGTAAATCAGTGACTTAGGATAGAACTCCATTCTTCAACATTCGCCTAACCTGAACATTGATTAAGGATTTCCATACATAGAACAACTTTTTCAATATTTTGCTGGGGTTGTGGGGAGGAAGGAAGCAAAAGAAGCACACTGAAGTTCAGTATCAGCCTTGCAAGCAGCAGCATCCATTGAGAAGGGAGCATGGGGAAATAATGAAATGCCTTTGAGACTCTGAGAGACATGCATCATGACATTGCACAGATGCACAAAGGGAGTCAAAGCTTGAGGCCTTATGCTGCTATTTTGATTATTCCAAAGAAAGTACTAGATCCTGTGAATGCCTCTATTTGAAAAAGACACTGTAGCTTTAATGAACTACAGGGCTTCATTCTCTGTGTTATAAAGTGCCTTTTTCAAATGCTAGCTAATGTAAAATTCCAGAAGGTATCCATGCTGTCAATGACTATTATCTTGAATAAGATATCTTACAAGAAAGAAGAAACAAAGGCGAGTTTTGGTGCCATCCTTTCCTTATATATTGGTGTTTCTTTTTAAAGGGGAGCCCATGTTGTAATTCTTGTGTTGTAAATTCATCATAATCATATTAATCATATAGATTATCAGAGTTCTTAGATTCTTTTTTCTTGTGTTAGATTTTCCAATTTAGAAAAAAAGGAAGTCTGTCAATATGTGTGTGTGTGTTTAAAAATCTAAATCAGATACGTGCAAATTCTGTCTACAAAAGGTACAGAAAGGTAGATAAAAAGAGAAGGAATTGAACACAGAGCAGGCAAAGGCAATTATAGTGACAAGATGCGGTCACAGACTCTCCTGTCAATGGATGGCTGACAGACGACTCTGAAGTCTGGGACAGATGGGAGCAAGGAAACATTAAAGGTCACTTTTCCCATCCTACCAGGTCACATTTCTAGCAATTCTACTTTGAAAGTGCAAACGGGACACACCATTTATATACACATGGCTCTTAGGATTCTCCTTTTTAAACATTTGGTGTATTCCCTATATATATACTGTACAAATCAGTTAAATACAAATCAGAAGGCAGGTCACCCAACTATAAAGAAAGGAGTCCAGTCAGTCCCTGTATCTGCTGCCTATGGTCCAGCTTCCTCTGAAGACCAACTTCCTCTGAAGATGCCAGCCACAGTTGTGGTGTAATCATTCAGGCAACATGCTGTCTAGACCACTGTCTTCAAACCCTGAATCTCAACACTGCCCAATTGGGTGGAGTGGAGGAGGTCCATTTGTAATGTATGTTGACTCCTAGCAACACTGACTTGAAGGCAGGAAGGGAAGGGAGATTTCTGAGGCACCCTGGCAGCTTCTCACAAGGACACTCAATGGGGAAGCTGGCAGGCAGTGGAAAATACAAAGAAAGAAAAGAAAAGAAAAGAAAAATATCTAAATTAGATCCACACTTCAAAAAAAAATCTCAAAAGTCAGAAACATGTGCTCTAAACAATTAAACTTTCAGGGTGCTTTTATGGTAGTTCTGTCTTTCTTGAGATTCACTGAGATGTTATGAGAGGAAGAACAGAACCACTAAGAGTCATATATTTTACTAAGCAAATATCCATTGCTATGTATTCAGAGATTATCAGAGCTCATAGATACTTTTGCTCTCTTTAACAAGGCCAATTTAACTTGGAAAAATGGTTTGCTAAATTCGATACAACTTTATCATTTTAGCTATTTATTTATTTATTTATTTATTTATTTATTTATTTATTCGACTTATATGCCGCCCCCTCTCCAAAAAGGACTCGGGGCAGCTCACAGCTAAAAATATAACAATAAATAAATTAATTAAAAGTATATTAAACAAGTTAAGCCGAATTGAAAATTAAAACCCATAGTTAAAATAGGACCAACCCCAGAGAATCAGCACAGCCCAGATTGTAAAAAGAGCCAAGTCTTCAAATCGTGGCGGAAGGTGCGAAGATCGGGGGCCAGGCGGAGCTCCAGCGAAAGAAGATTCCACAGAGTGGGAGCCGCCACAGAGTAGGCCCTCCCCCGGGTTGCCGCCAAGCGACATTGAGTCGCAGATGGCACCCCGAGGAGACCCCGTCTGTGAGCTTTTTAACTGTTAATAAGCCTTATCAGCAAATATAAATCTCCTGTTACAGATCAGTGGAATGATGGGAAAAACTATAAACACAAAGGAGAGACATTCACAGTTAAACCAAGCTTGAATGCCTGTTTGTTGCCAAAACCCTTTGTAAATACAGAGGCCTAACAGGTTTACGATCCTCCTTGTGATTGTATGTCATTATAACTGCTCTGCTTTCAAAAACAACAATTCCTTTTTAGTGCATAGTTTGCAATAAAATATACTGTTCCAGGTTCTTTTAACAGATGAATGGACAGAGCTCTCTAAAAAATCTGAACTTGTAAAAGGACTATATACTGCTTGACAAATTCAGAATATACAGCTAGAAGGATATCTCTATTGTTCTGTGTCCATACTTATGGGGAAAAGATAAAAGTAATGTATCACAACAAGATGTAATTTTAAATCACCTTTCTGTTGCAATCAAGCCATCCACTAATCATAATTATTAACAAGTAGTTCTTAAGTCAGAAAACAGAAGTAACCTTTGACTTACAATTATAATTGAGCCTAGAATTACAGTTGTAAGTCATGTCAGTTGTGAAGTGGGTCATCGTGTGACTATGACTGATTTTACAATATTTTTTGCAGGGATAGACTATGAGTGGCTCACAACATTAAAACAAATAAAATATAAATAAAAATATGTGATGATAATGTTATCCATCAAGTCAATATCCAGTTCTTGGTGATCCTATGAGCCAGGTTTCTCCATATCTTCGATCTTGCACTCCTTCTTTGAGTTTTTCTTATGCTCTGGCTGTCAACTTTGATGATGTCCAGCCATTGTGTTCTTTGGCATCCTAATTTCCTTTTACCACTAACTCTTCCAAACATAATTGCAAACATAAGTGTGTGTATATATTTGTATGCATGTATACATGTGTATGTAGAGAGATGAGAGGGAGAGACAGAGAAAGACAGAGAGAGACACATAAAATATAAATATATATTTATAAATATATACCAGTGCAACATAATACACACACATACATACATACATACAAACATATGCATACATACATACATATATAAAAACTTCAGCATAGTCAGGTAATAGTCACATACCCAGGGCCACAAGTTTGAGTGAGGTCAAGGCCAGCAGGATTGGGGTAAACCTTATTTCCAGGGGGATGAAGTTCCAGAGGGCAGTGCCATGGTAGAAAAGGCATTCCTACTGAACTCTGTCAGTCAACACTCTTTGATTGACAGGATCTGCAACATGGACTTCCTGCCAAATCAAATAAAACATTGCTCTCTAATAAATTCCCACTCACTGTCAAAATGACTTAAGAGTGTGTTTTTTTCTGTTCTGCTGCCAAATAATACTTCTCCATGCTATATTTCCTAGAGCACTCCTGTCCATTTGAGATAGCGCCTTACAATTTATTACAGGCTATCCCCAGCAATTCATTGGTTACTCTCCAGAGGTAGGGATGCCAGTTCAACTGAGTTAATGCTTATCAAAGTTTCTCATGCCTTTTAGAGATAGCTTTACTATGCTCCAGTAGCACAAAGATTATGGCACTTTCTTTCCAAATATCTGATGCTGATGAAACTCAGCAGAAAAATTTTTAATTACTATTTTTATTTTTCTGAGATTCCTGTTTTTTTCTGGGCCTTTTTAAAGGTCCAGGAGTGTATTGCTTCAAAATATATCCAGTCACTTGAGACAGAAGGGTTTCACCTACAGGTCCCAATTAGTCCAAAGATATTTAGGCTATTTGGAAACTCAGAGCTAACAGCTCTTAGGTATTCTGTTTAGTTCAGGGGTGTCACACTCATGACAACACGTCATCATGTGATGTTTCACAACTTTATCCCCCTTCACTAAACCGGGGATGGGCGTGGCCAGCAACGTGATGCATCTGGCCCATGGGCCGTGAGTTTGACACCCTTGGCTTAGATTATCGGTGCTTCTTCTAGCAGGATAATGTGTGGGGGCAAATATCAGCATTTAACCAGGGACTGTTCAACTTGCAATTTCAGTATTATAGCCACAAACCTATTTTTGCAACATTTTTTTTCTATATCATGGCTGATGTGGCAGTTTCTTAGCTGCAGAAGGGAAACTGAAAACCATGAATAGTGTATTGATCCCAAAGGTATGGTGATGTCATTTGTAGAATAGTAACAATCTTTAGGCCATGATATTGGACTTGATGACAGCAAAGAATTACTGTTTTCATTATTCGTTTAATGCTACGTAGTGATTGTCTGAATTTCTGCAACATAGATGTGATAGCTCTATACTTTCTCCCAATTGCTCTGCATATTCACAGTTGAACACTATGACTTTTCTCATTACGGAGGGGGAAAAATAACCAAATTATATTCGCCAGTGCTCTATATTTTTCTTCTTTCCCCAAAATAGTTAAATGACATTTTTTTTTCTTTTGTCTACTTTTCAGAAGTGCATCATAAAATAATACTTAAAAAAAACAATATTGCTGCTTTTCACCACGGGATTCCCTGTTTGAATGAGATTAATTCTTTTTAGTCGAATATTCTGAATAAATCTTAATTAAATGATCTTCCTGCTTCAGTTTACCTTATTGGGGCTTGTGTGTACTGGGGCATAAGACTAGGGCCAGATTGACTATCACTATCTATCCAACAAGAATGCCCATGGGCCTAACAGCTACAATTTTTGTGCATGATTCCCTGTTGCTTCACTTTTTCATTCATCTCACTGCTCTTCCTCCATCTCTACTGCTTTTCCATGGGCAAAGATGAGTTCTGTTCACTCCTGCATTTATAACAAGAAAAAAACATGTGGCCTCTGAGAACTTAGTTCTACAAAATGGAGGCTAACGAGGAGGCTGATAGTATCAATAATTGGTGCAAATATGGAGGCAGATAGGCATGGTCTCCCTGGGACAGACAACCGTAGTGAAGTTGTAACCTTCTTGCCCTAATAAATCATACTTAATAAAATGTCATGCTTACTTTCATGGGATCTAAAAAAAAGGAAAGGAAATGACAGGATGGTTCTATTTATAATAGGAAAACTTGGATTGGTGTCAATGAACTAGAAGCTCAATTCAAAATACATCTCACTTATAATATCCAATACTTTCTATTAAGAGTCTGCCATCAGGTCTACCAAAGTGGCTTTGTAGGATTTCAACTCAGCAATGAAGCAAACTGGGACTAGGTATTAGAGTCTATGTTACATCAGTTGGTTTGAGATTTTGGGGGTGACAATCATCCATATCATAAGGATTCAAGACTTGAATCTTAATTTTTGTATATTGTATTTGCACTGGATATTTTGTATTGTCAGAAAGTAGAACTTTCTGGAGTTACTATGCAGTTTACAAATTAGTGGAGTTTGATGGGGTGATCAAACCTACCAATGACAGGGTGGCATTGAGCACCCCACTGTGATACTGTAGGACACGCCCCTGAGTATAAAAGGGGCTGTCAACTGTCATTTTCTCAGAGGAGATTCTGTGGAGACTCATTTTTGTCTGAGGAGATTGTGGATACTGAGAAGATCCAAGTCTCTGAGGAGATATTAGGATCTGACAGACTGAGGTCTGTGTATGAGAAGATATAGCAAAGGGATCTGAGAGAAGATCTATAATCTAAAGAGAAAGGGACTTTCTAAAGAGGTTAGCTATATCTAAGAAGAGGTTATGAGAGGAAGAACTGTGAACCTCTCATAGAGACTTCTAGTTCCTTGAAGGACTGTTTAAGAGGAACGAAACAAGAAAAGACTCTGTATATATTTGAGAATAATATATTTATTGATTGTTCTGTGTTATAAATAAATCTGTTTTGATCTGACACAACTTGGCATTGCAATTTATTGAATGACTCTGTGAAATAGATATAGGTTTAAAGATCCAGGCCAAATTCAATTATATTATTTAACATGTATCATCTGTCCTCTTGACTTCTTTCTTATTTATGAAGTATTTGCATTTTTCAAAGAAATGTGGGTGTGATTTATTATTTAAAAATTAATAAACACTTTAAAAACACTTTAGCCTTGGTGGCTCAGGCTGTTAAATGCCTGCTCTTAAGATCCAGCTGTCTACAATTACTGTAGGCTCGAATCCCACCAGGCTCAAGGTTGACTCAGCCTTCCATCCTCTCGGGGTAGGTAAATTGAGGACCCAAGATTGTTGGGGGCAATTGGCTGACTTTGTAAAAATGCCGCTTAGTAATAAGCAGGCATATACAATGGAATGAAGGCTATTGCTGAGCACACTGGGTTGCACCCCAAAATTGTAAGCCGCCCTGAGTCTTCGGAGAAGGGCGGCATATAAATGTAATTAAAATAAATAAATAAATAAAATATGTTACATTTTCTCTCTTATCTTTTGATTGTCAGCAGCATTCCTCTGCATGATAAATTAGACACTGAATCTATCATGTGCATGTACTATTGGGTTAATATATGCATTGAAGAGCTGTCAATAAGATTCAAGGATGTTTTATATTCACGTCATATTTAATGAGGTTATTAAAAAAATGTTACTATATAATTCTAACTAATGCTTTGCTAAACTGAGTTGCATTATTCAGAATTAATACAGAATGTGTACTGCCTAGAAAGATAGTATTGAGATATTGTATCTCAAAATAGATAATTAACTTGTTGATTTAGGGTTGTTTTAAATATTAAATTTACAGATATTATATCACGTAAGTCTCTTTTAATTATTTTGAAATAGTTAACTGTTTAATAACTATTTAAAATGGTTAAAAAGTTTTAAATGCGGAATGTCTATATATAATTTTCTTCAAAAATATAATATCAAAAAAGATATTAAAATAAAACAGTTCAGTTTATTGCTAGGCAAGTCATTATCTATCGTTAGAATAATCAGGTGGGCCTGTAATGTAAATCATGTCAAAGTCTCTTGCTTTGGGCAGAGACTTCATATTCTGTAGCTGAAATAATTCCAAACCCTATGAGAGATTCACTATGATATTAGTGCTTTAGATTTTACCATAGACATTTTTGATGACCCCACAACTAAACTTAACACATATTATTTGAATTATAAGTGTTCAGGAAAAAATATTTTTAAAAAGATTGGCAAGGGATTTTGTTGCTCATCTCCTTTTAGAAAGGCAAAATTGAAGAGACTATACTGATTAGTTGCATTTTATCAATATATGTCCTTTTTCACTGTCATGAATCTTTCCTTTTAGATTTTTTTTCCAAATTGTAAACCCTTTCAGCAGGTGGCTTTTTAATTTGCTATTTTCATTCTTAAAAAAATTAATCCCAGCCCTATTAAATCCTCCAAAGGTTGTTGCTTTTGCTTGCTTCAAGAATCCTTTAAAAATGTCTTAGAACTAATGAAACATCAAGAAAAACCCTACAATGCAGCTTATTAACAAAGTCATTGCAACCTTCTATTAATTATGTAATAATCTTTTAATACCTTCCTCTTAAAGGACTTGTCTTCCTGTCTCACCTGCTTTCTGGATTTGCTGCAGCTTTCTTTTGTTTCCTCATTATCCAATTCTTCTTCCAAAACAGTTATAACTTTATATTTAATGACTTTCCTCCAGCTTGCCGATATTAATCAGGGTGCTAAGATCATTATCTTCTCTCTTCAGGCTTTTCTGAGTCAATTTGTTTGTCAGTTTAGCCTAGACATTTTTCACTAAGCAGTGGATATAGGTCCATATGAAATTATTTTGCAGAGAAAAGCAAAGTACTTTAGATTGAATTACCATATTGCCTTGTCAAGCCATTTAGACATAATACTATTAAGTCTTCGCATTGAATATGAGCAAATTAAAAACCAATGCAAACCAATAGGCAATGGAGTGACTATGGATTATCCAGGGTGCATTAAATTATCATACACTTTCTTCTTAACTAAACAAACTTTTTTTCATGAGCCCACTGCAAATATAATAAAAGTCATTCCAAACACACACGCACACAAATGATAAATTGTTTTTCTTTCCAGATATAGAAAGCATAGATAAACACCTTCAAATCTTCCCAGATCAACTAGTAGTTTAATGAAGTGGCAGCCTGCTCTACATATGTGGAATAAACTATGCCAGTCCTAAAAAAATTAAATCAAGAAGCAAAATGATATTTCTTGTATTGTCAAATTGAACAGGTTCAGATGTTAAATCACCCAGATGGCACTATACAACATAATTCTCTGTAACTGTAGTCCATTTGGAAGACTCTAACACAGTATTTGGTAGCATTTACTACCTATTTAGGGATAATTGTGGAAAGTAACTTATCTTAATTGTACTCTTCTACTGTAAGAAGTCTCAATTTTTGGATGTGACAATTATTTTTGGCGTTTAAGTGTATACTACAAAGAAGAAAAAACTAAATCTGATTAAGTTAAATGTACTTACAATTAACACATTTATTTGTAATTGCTGTCACACTTTTCCCCACAACACTAAAAATTGCCACTCACAAGCCTTTTAAATAGATTCTGGGATCATTAAGGAGGCTTTGAAAAGGTGTAGCTTAGAATTCTCATGCTGAGAACCACGCTCTATATCCCACATTATGGCAAGCACTATAGTTAATCTTGTTTGTCTGGATAAGAGGCAATGGTGCTCTGTGACTTTAAAATCAGAAATCATATTACACTTGCAGTTGCTCATCAGCCTATCATCAATGCAAGCCAATTTGTACTTGCATATATACCTAAAAAAAGAAGTACTAACTGTTGTGGTTATATGCCTTTACTATAGTATGGAACAAATGAAAAGAAAAATTACAACATTGCATCCAATAAAATTAGTTCACTACTTAATAACCTAGTATCTGTCCGCTTAATTTCAATTTTCAATCAATGTTTTATGTCTTATTTTCATTAGCTGCCAGGGTCATTTCAACAATATAGTCACTATAACTGGACTCTAATTTTTAAAACCCATAATCACTACTTATATATTATCATTCCTTATACATTACATCACATTTTCTTCAGATATATGTATTATAATGGTTCTATATATATCAGATCAGTAATTTCACTAGTTTAAAGAATGATTTAGTTCATTTATATAACTATATCTACCTATCCATTTATCATCATCTGTCTATCATCTTTGAGATTTTTGTCCTGCATTTATTACTTTATAAGTAACTCAAGGTCCATCTATATGTTGGTCCACGATAGAAAATGTCCTCACACACTGTATAACAATATGGTATGCTGGTTCAACAGTTGTGAACAGGAAGGCACTACAGAGAATGATTAATTCGGCACAAGAAACCATTGGTTGCCCTCTAACACCACTGGATGACATCACCAGGTCTCGCTGTTTCAGTAGAATAAGAAAGATACTTAGGGATGATTCACACCCTGGCCAGTGTCTCTTTTCACTTTTGCCATCAGGCAGAAGACACAGAAGTATAGCCAGCTGGACAAACAGATTTAAAAACAGCTTCTACCCATGGGCTGTCAGACTCCTAAACACAATATAGCACCACAAACAGATTAATATGACGAATTTCACTGGTGCCAGTGTAGTCTGTAATATGTATATAGCATGATACAAGATAATACACCAGAGTAATATACATGTTGCACAGAATATGACGTACATATGGAAACGTATGACCAGTTTTTTTCCTAACTACCTTGTATAAGAATTATTCTTTATATTATTCATGTTGTCTTGTATTCTTGTATGGACTGCATCAGTAGAGGCTAAACCAATTTCGTTGTATACATGATGTACAATGACAATAAAGGCTTTGAACTTTGACATTAATATAAAATATATTTTTGCCCCCAAAATAACTTTTTTTTTGCAGATCAGTGACTGAAATAAAATGACTGTCTGACTGATTAGATTGCACATCAGTTGTAATGAAGATCTAATAAAGACCTTGAGTCAATGTTGACTTTTGGCATGCTGACTTTTGACAAGTCCCTGCAGTTTTCTTGGCAAGATTCACAAGTTGTTTTCCACTGTTTCCTCTTAGGGCTAATTGGCCCAAGAAGGTCACCCAACTGGCTTTGTGCCTAAGGCAGAAGTTGATCTCTCTAAGATGCACTTTGCACATGTGCAAATGCAGAATTGCTTTGTAATGCTAAAGAACTGCCATCTGAGTATATGTCAGATTGATTAATGTTACCATTGTAACAGGATCAGTTCATTCATCATTAACCAGAACTAAGGACTTTTTCCAGTGAAAGGAAACTATGAATATTGAGATTTAAGTGCTTCATTGTTTGACAAAGTTACAAGAGGTGTCATGCCTTCCTGTCTCCAGGGGTTCCAGCTCTTCAGTCCCTAGCTTCTTTAGAGAAAAGTTCCTTCTTATGGTTGCCTCTCAAAACTCTCTTTAACCTTTCATTAAATATGCTGACAGCTGGTATCAGTTCTTCATGAATTAGTTCAGTGCATTTCCATCTAAATAGATCCCAGCAGGATTCATTTGAATTCTAGTTTCCTATCCTCTGATCTCTTTTGTAAATTCAGACATAAGTCTGAGTAAATAATTAGAAGTGGGGATGTGGACAGCAGGGCAGAAAGAAAGGGTGCTCAGGTTCCTATGCTGCTTCTCATTTGCATTTCTTATAAGACCTCTTCAAGGTTATTTGGTTCAAATAGAGATTTATTCCTAAATCCATTAATCTGAATTGATATATGACATGACATGACAATATGATATGACAACCAGTGACTTCTGGGTTGGCCTATGGGCTTATTGGAATCAAAACCTGCTTGTTCATTGGACAATGTGGGTAGTGTTAAGAACCAGTCAAGAACTGATCAGAGTGCTCTCCCTAGGAGTACCATGGTTAAGTCCTACCACCTGTCCTGCCAATGTCATTCAAAGGTGTTGGCTTCTCTCCAGCATCAAGCTTGATGCATGTAGCTAAATATGGATTGACTTTCACATGAGGCATGTCCCTGCATTATGACATGGAAGTTAACAAGGCGTTTTTTCCCCTGTGTCCTTTCTAAATAAGATGCAGTCCATAACAGTAAGTTGAAAGTCATGGGAAATAATGGAAATACTAGAACAAGCAATCAGGACTCCTATATTTGTGATGGATTAAAATGGTGCCTGTCCTCTTTCTTGGCATCAGTTCTCTGCAGTAGAATTTCCAATATTAGTCACTGAAAAAGCATTTCCTAGCTTTGTTTTATTTTTCTGTTTTTTGGGGAAGGGAAGAATAACAATTCTTCTAAAAGGTCCTTTTCTCTGCATTAGAGATCCCAAGTGACCTTCATGAAGTCATAGGCAAGACTAAATGCTCATTCACCAAAAATGAAACCTAGTTTGTTGATTTGATTTTTGTAAAAGGGAAGAGACAATATATTCTCCAGTGAACCACCTCCTCCAGCTCTTGCATTATTGGCTATGGCTATTTTGAAACTCCGATTCCTATCTTGCTGCTCAAGTGCTAGAAATATTGAAGTAAGCACCACACTCTCCATGGACTTTCAGTTGAAAAGGGTAAAAACAACATAACAGAATATAAAATATTAAATCGTGTATACACAAATCAAAAGAACAGCAGTAACACAATAAAACATGTTTTTATGGTCTCTCTGCACACATTCCATGCCAAAGATAAGGCATAAGCATCCACTTCCCCATTCCACGGAAAAAGGGGAAGCAAAAATCATTCTTCCTTTTGTTTCACAGAAAATCTGAGAAAGTGCTGCTATTAAAAGAAAGTTAGGAAAAAAAGGTTTCGGAATAAGAGGACTCCCACCCACCCACACACACACACACACACACACAATCAGTCTGAAAGTGGTTGTTTTTCTGCCCCAGGATTAATGACATGGATTATAGAAGTTGCCATTTCCAAAATTTCATGAAGGCAGGGCATAAGTCTCCCATCCCATTATAATTTCAGTAGCCTCCGATGAGAAGATGTTTATCAAAGGAAGGCTTTATAATTGATGCAATTTCTTTTTATATAACTTCTTTTCTTAAAGAAGTGTCTGAAAGGATTGAAATAATACACAGAATATACAGGCTTCTTTTGGTGCATTGCTAAAAGAGCTACATCAAAAGCTATTCCCAATCATTTGTAAATAAACCTGGAAAAAGTCATGGCTACATTAATATATCAAATCATCTTGTCAAAACAACATTCTTGGACTTCAGGCATTTTGTAGGATCTTAAAAACATGGTTGGGTCACTGAGTTGATCTGCATGGTAGCAAAGCCTATGCAATGGCTATTGGTTATTCTGTTGGTTCAAAATTTATTGTGACTTTTCTATTGGTAAGTATTGGGACTGTTTGAATCAAGTCCTACTGTACATTAGACATAAGAGATATTTTTCCTAATGTATTACAATTAAAAAAAGGTGTCAAATTTATCACTTCAGTATGTTTTTTCCTGTAGACGTCTCCTTTTTCCCAGCTGAGAAAGCAAAACTATTCAGAAAAAGTCATCTTCCCTGTTTTTGTTCCTTATTTCTTTAACAATACATTGCAATGAAATGTAGTTCTTATTATCATTTTCTAACATGTGACTTTAGCAAGTTCTGTAACTGCCAATGCCAAGAATTTTAAAGGAATCTTCTTGATTTTTATATCCAATTTGAAAACCAACTTAACATGAAATCATCAAAACTAATTAATATGGAAAACTCAAGTGTTTAGCACTGAAAACACACAGCACCTACAGTATGAGAGCTATACATTGGACCATTTCACACAAACCTATTTTCTAGCACCTTTCTACTGAGAAAAGTGGCACTGGAAGTGATAATGGGGGAATATATAAAACCTATGTTATACTGCAACTTTAAAATATACTTAGATGTTTTAGTAGCATTTTGTATCAGACAGCAATGCAACAAAATCCTTGTTAATTATAATTCTCTACCAATTTCTGTGTTGTTTGTTTTAAAAACTCTTTACTGTCCAACAAAGATAATTCAGTGATCACTTAAAGAATACACATAATTTTTATTATCAGAGGGAATATCATTTGAAATATAGTAGCATCAGTAATCACTTAAGTTTATGTTAGGTATTAAAGAATGACAAATCTTTAAAAAAATCTGGACTATGTACAATGGAAAGAAAAGCGTACTTAAATTAGGAAGAGATAATAGAATCAAAAATTAAATCCAGGCACATAATGTAGCAAACATTATAAATCCAAGTGCATCATCTGGGTGGTAGTATTTGTGACCTTATGACCATACTTGATCCTCAAATCCCCATTCCACAGCAGGATAGCAGTGGCCATAATTCTTGAAAAGTAGTACCCATTGCTATTTTGAAATGGAAAACTGGGACTTATAGGCATGTCATAGTTTTAAAAAATACAACACCAAACTCTCAAAGTAGCCCCATCCAAATATTAGATGGTTCAATCTACTATGCAGCCCTTATTCCTGTGGATATATTATGTGTGGCCTTTGGTCTATGGTAATGGCAATACAGAAATGGGTTCTGGAAAACCCAGTAAAAGCATTTTCTTTAAAAAAAGATTAATTACATTCATTTGCAAACCTGGCTTATAGGAATGAGGGAACAGTAAATGACAACGAAAAGCAATATACGGAAATGATTAACACTCAGCGTAAACAAGACAGCAAAATAACCTATATGAGAGAAGCATAGCACACTATATCAGAAGGCATGAATAACCAAGGGATGGTAATCTAAGTTTCATTGAGAAACAATAAGAAATGCCTGAGAATTGTCTTAAAGAAATGTAGAAATATTTGGCATCAAATGATTTGTTATTCTGTCTCTTCATATTAAATGTACAAACATATTATTGTCTGTCAAAGCTAAGCCAAAAGCTTTGATAATGTAAGCAAGTACTAACATAAATAATAACCACTCATCCAAAATTCTATATTATAAAATAGAGAGAATATGTATCACCCTTACCACATAAAATTGAGCAGAATTTCATCCATGAAATGATGATCCCTCCACTTTACTTATTTTTTTCCAACCTATCAACTATTACAGCTTTTCAGTTGCTTTAGTTCCTTCATTTTGGACATATATTTCTGTATTTTTTTCAACTCTTCAATAAGCTTTTTGGCAAAAATTATTAATCAAGTAAACTTGCACATGATTTATAGCATGAGATTGCCTCATTCAGCAAACAGGAATTTTGTCTGAGAGGAGCAAATAATACTAATTCAAAAACTTATACTGCCTCTATATGAAATGTATAAAAATAACAAAGGTCTTAAATCTTCTTTTCTCTTTCATTATTATTATTATCTATCTATTATATTATTTCATTTATTATTTAAACAATATGAATATATTATTAATTGAATAATAGTTATAAACCAATGAGAAGATTAGTAGAGTTCTGTGAGTTATTTAGTGTTTAGGATGTGATAGTAAATGGAGATGCAATAAGTATTAGTTAGTACTGACTATTAGGATTTATCAAATTTGATATCAATGCAAAGAGTATTGTGTCATTTGCACATTAGTGTTTTTGTATTTTTGAATTTGTATGTTTTTAATTCTTGTAAATAAAGTTGTTTTTTTTTTAAATTTAAAAAAAGATTGTGGCTGGATTTCATAACAATGAAGAGGTAGAATAGCATAGCATAGCATAGCATAGCATAGCATAGCATAGCATAGCATAGAATAGAATAGAATAACAGAGTTGTTGGAAGGGAACTTGGAGATCTTCTAGTCCAACCCCCTGCTTAGGCAGGAAACCCTACACCACTTTAAGCAAATGGTTAACCAACTTCTTAAAAACTTCCAGTGTTGGAGCATTCACAACTTCTGGAGGCAAGTTGTTCCACTAATTAATTGCTTTAACTGCCAGGAAATTTCTCCTTATTTCTAAGCTGCTTCTCTCCTTAATCAGTTTCCCTCCATTGCTTCTTGTCCTGCCCTCAGGTGCTTTGGAGAATAGCTTGACTCCCTCTTCTTTGTGGCAGCCCCTGAGAGATTGGAACACTGCTATCATGTCACCCTTAGTCCTTCTTTTCATCAGACTAGACATGCCATGTTCCAGCAACAGTTTTTTATATGTTTTAGCCTCCTAATCAATTTTGTTGCTCTTCTCTGCACTTTTTCTAGAGTCTCAACATCTTTTTTACATCGTGGTAACCAAAACTGGATGCAGTATTCCAAGTGTGGCCTTACCAAGGCATTATAAAGTGGTATTAACACTTCATGTGATCTTGATTCTATCCAGAGGTTGTTTTCAGCAGGTTCTGACCAGTTCTGGGGAACTGGTAGCAGAAATTTTGAGAAGTTCAGAGAACCGGCAAATACCACCTCTGACTGGAGATTTTACAGTATCCTTCCCCTGCCGTGCCTACCAAGCCATGCCCACACAACTGGTAGTAAAATTTTTTAAATCCCACCACTGATTCTCCCTCTCTGTTTATGCAGCTTAGAACTGTGTTGGCTTTTTTGGCAGCTGCAGCACACAAACATCTTGTGAAACATATACTTTATGCCTAAAAATGTCAATTAAGGTTAAGTCCATCAGCACTCTATTATCTACATTTCTATATCCCATCGAAATGCTCAAAAGAGGATGTAGTAGATCAGCATGTGCCAACTTCATTGGCCATAACAGCCAAACATGAGCTCATAATTTTGTAATAACCAGCTATCCCATGGCTGCTTGCTTTTTGCCAAATTTCAGCTGGTAATAGAAAGTAAATAAGCAAAGCATTAATGCAGTTTGTCTCTACCTGTGGCAGATGGATGACAAATAAACAGCCCAGGCCATTGGGCTTAATGTCAGGAGAAAGGAGAGCTGGTATTGGAGCACAATCTGAAATTGGCAGTTCTCCTGCACAGCTTTAATAGGGAGGGAAGCTAAACAAGGTACAATATTTATACTGCAAGATTGTAAAACAAATTCTCTTGTTTCATACTACATACTTTAATTTGATTTCATTAGTATAAACAAAAGCTTGAATCTATATACATCTATTACAAGATCTGTTCGCCAAATATGCTGCTCCAAATAGAGTGCCTTCTTCGACATGAGTCTGCTATGATGACTGTTCAACTGCATTGATAAATATTTTCTGGCGCATGGACATCAGCGCTGATAACATGCTGAATCCCTTGAACTGCTGAATTTGTAAATGCCACCTGACTGTAAAAATCAAAAGTACAAATCAGATTAGAATTTAACTGCCATGGTGAGTTATGTCATAGACTTGCCCAGATGCTATAGGAACTCCAGCTGGGCATGAATGCAATATTACATTATGATTATTAGCCAATCATAGCCTTTCCTCTTTGAAGATACTTCAATTGCAGACTACAATCATGTCTTGCAATTTTCATTTTTAATTATACATCCAGTAGAATAATCACCTTTCACATCCTGCAATTTCCTTCATTCAGCTTACTTATACTGAGCGTACTTGTTCTGCTTCATTGTCAAACCTCTATGATTCAACTTAACAATACAGTTAATTTGGTTACAGTGTTGCAAGAGGAAGAGAAGCTATTTTGATCCACTTTCTGCATTAAATGTTCTGCCCTAAACACCATTCGATATAATGTGTCACCCATTTTCATCTTTTAAATTGTTAATTAATTCACTTCCCCATGCACCTTAATGATGCTATAACAGCATCCTAGCAATAAGCTTGCCATATCCCAGGTTGTTGTTGTTGTTTTGGAAAAAGATTTGAAAATGGCATAGGAAAGCCTTCACAGCAGATGCTACAAAATTCAGAACAAAATTAATCTCCATGTTGGGTCATATTCTGCATTCTTGTATGGTATGGGAGACAAAAAGGCTCTACAGACAAAAAGGCTCTACAGAAATCATTAAAACTGCCCAGAATATCATTGGGCTCCAGTACCAGCCCTGGATGACATCTTCACATCTCACTGATTGAGGAAGTTGCACAACATTCTCAGAGACTCTTCCCATACTGATTACAATCTTTATGAACTGTTTATGAAGCTTCTGGCAGAAGATACAGAACAATTAAAACTCAGGCCACACATTTTCTGAATAGTTTTATCCCAGAGCTATAATTGCACTTAACAATAAACTTAAATACCACCATCAGTGAGCCTGTTGAACAGTATTACTTGGTCTGTTGTGTAGATGCTTGTGTGATTTTAGGAGGCAGGGAATTTTGGCGGGTGAGGGGGTGTTTGGGGATTGTCATGCAGGTGTGCATGTTGAGTCTGGTCTCTGGGTGTTATGTGAATTTTGTTGTATGTATTCAATTGAATTAATATACGATTTCTGAAAAATCTGGTTGATTAGAAATGAATTGCTAAGCATGGGTGGGTGGGTGGGTGGGTGAACGTGCATAGAATTTACATAACTCACTAAAAGTGTCTCAAGCCAAAAACAAAACAAAAACAGGAACTCAACTTTTTTAGTTCAACTTTTCTTCCTCCTTTATTACTTCCTTCTTTCTTGCTAATCTTAGCATCTAGCATTCTCCTTGGAATATTCTTCTCAAAATATATATATATACAAAAGACATGTTTACTTATTTCTTTCTTAAGAAATGCCAAGAAAATGATCAAGTGTCTACTGCGATTGTTTTGTTTAAACCAAGTTTTTTTCCTTTGGCAACAAAACTAAATTTAATATTCAAAATCTCTTAAATTTCAAATTTGTTGGATTGTTTTTTTAGTTTTGTACTTGCATCTTTGGTCACATGGAGCACTTCCTGTGTGTATAAGCGCTGAGTTAGTAGTCTGAAATACATGAAACTATTTCTGTACATCCAATAAGTTTGAAGTAACCACTTTCTATGGTTAGGATAGGTTGGAGTCAGCCTTTTTGAAGGTCAATTCATGAACTGTTAATATCATGTTCATGTATTGTGTTTCCTTGTAGCGGTTATACAATAAGTGAGGCCTTTATTCTTCCTATCATTCAAATAGAAACATATTTAATAGTAATTACCTTGTAGAATTATTTGTCTTCTGCTTCTTCTGTAGCCACCCTGCAAGATAATCAGAGCAACAAAAAATCTTCACTTGAAAGAAGATGAAAACAATTTGCTCAATTATTTTAAGAATAAGAAACCCCAATGTATGTCTTTTCATTATCTACTTTAAGAAAGTTGTATAGTTTATTCTCTCACTAGTCTTTTTTCTGGGTTTGATACAGTAGTCAAATCATGTACTTTGGGAGTGTCATCCACTTCTAAAGCACACATGATTTGACTACTGTATCATACAGTAGACTAGCAAGTGAATAAACTATATGACTTTCTGAAAGGAGATAAGTTGAAATCACTACATACACAAAATCAAAATTTCAAAAATCAAAATCAAACCTACTGATATTGCTTGTTATAAGAAGTAAAGTTATCAAACCCTACCAGACAATAATTCTTCTCAACCTTTCCTGCTTTACAGTTCCCACTGTTTTAAAAATCACTTTTGCCCTCTTGCTTGCTTCACTTAGTGATAATATTCATGTTCTAGCGAGGTCTGGCATAGTGAAATATCTAACTAAGCCAGAAGAAAGTTTGGTGGAGGTCCTTAGAGGTCCTGTCATCTGACTGGGGTCAGGAGTCCCCCAGAATTCTGGAAAGTAGAAAGCTTTAACTTTTGCTTATTATATCATCTGGACTCCAACGCATAGAATCAAAATCAAGTGAAGCATTAGTACTGCTTTATAAAACCTTAGTAAGACCACACCGGGAATACTGCATCCAGGTTTGGTCACCCCATTACAAAAAAGATGTTGAGACTATGGAAAAAAATGTAGAGAAGAGCAACAAAGATGATTAAAGACCTGGAGACTAAAACTTATAAAGAATGATTGCGGGAATTGGGTATGGCTAGTCTAGAGAAAATAAAGACTAGGGGGGAGAGACATGATAGCAGTATTCCAGTATTTGAGAGGTTGCCACAAAGAAGAGGGAGTCAACTTATTTTCCAAAGCACAAGAAGGTAAGAGAAGGAACAATGGAAACTAACCAAGGAAAGAAGCAACCCGGAACTGAGGAGAAGTGTCCTAACAGTGAAAAAAAAAATTAAGGAGTGGAACAGCTTGCCTTCTGAAGTTGTGTGTGCTTCATCACTGGTGGTTTTTAAGAAGAGCCTGGACAACCACTTGTCTGAAATGGTATAGGGTCTCCTGCTTGAGCAGGGGATTGGACTAGAAGACCTTCAAGGTCCCTTCCACCTTTATTCTATTCTAATATTTTACATTGACAGAGTAATCAAGGAGAAAGATCCCAATGGTCATTGCAGAAAATATAGCAGGCTTGTTTCAATATTCAGTCACTAAAGTAAATACATTGGAAGTAGAAGGTAAACTAGGAAGTGCTACACAAGGAATTCTCTCTATCCCGAGTCTCCCTACCAGGGCTTAATATAGCATTTTAATGTAGTGCTTAGGCAACATTTCTTCTGAGTGTTTCTTTTACCATTTTCATTCAGTTTGATGGGACAGAATTTATTATGATTTTTTTTCAAGATATTGCAATGGAGTTGGACTGGACAAATGTGCTACCCTTACCATTACCAGGGATAAAATAGTGAAAACTGAAGGAATCAAGATCTCTTATGGAAATAACATCAAGAGTCTGGATGAAGAAAATCACTACAAATACCTAGGCATTCTTCAACTGAGAACAACACACTAAAATCAAGAAAAAGGTTAGAAGTGAGTACATCACGAAGAGTGAAGAGATCTTAAAGTTCAAACTGAGCATAGGAAATACCATCCAGGCAATTAACACCTGGGCAATTCCAGTCATTAGATACACAGCTGGAATAGTGGAGTAGACTCAAGCAGAACTATAAGCCCTGGAAAATTAATTTATTTATTTATTTATTTATTTATTTATTTATTTATTTATTTATTTATTTATTTATTTAGACTTGTATGCTGCCCCATGTCCGAGGACTCGGGGCGGCTCACAATTAAAACCAAAACACAACGATAAATTAATTTAAAACAATATTAAACAGTAACAAGTCTAATTTAAGTTAAAACCCCAGTATACCATTTAAAATTTAACCCACCCCCCCAGGAGATCAGCCCAATGAATCATGCCTTTCATCCACGCAGACTCTACTTATCAAGGAAAATAGGTAGGTATGGAATGTTGCAAATATACCAGATGGTTGAAAAAGGGAAAAGAAACAATGGAATAATATCTAAAGGACAATAAAGAAAATGCAGCGAAGCTACTATACCATGAAGGCTTACTGAATAACAGAGAGACCAAAGTGGCCTATAAGAAAGACTAAATAAAGTATAGCAAAGAGACATGGCAAGGCAAAGTATTAAATGGCCCAGCACCAAAAAAAAATACCTCTTAATAAAAGTCACAGTACTTACACTTCATAATTAGCAGGATTATAATGATGAATAGAATTACACATACTCCAATTCCAAGGTATAGGCCTATCCGATAAGATGGATACTTCACTTGCTCTTTTACCATTATAGACACATATAATGAAATATTCTGGAAAAGCAAATAAACAAAAAACATCACAGCAGAACCACACTGAGCTAAAGAGTTTGCTTAATGAAAGCTACCCAGAGTCGACTGGAGCCAGCAAGCTCTAAAATATATTAATTATTAACATTATTAGCATTCATCTCATCAATTCAAGATTTTCGTACAAGAAAGCCATTCATCAGACTACTTTTCATTCATTTGTTTCTTACTCTTCCTTAGAACTGACAGAAACTGTGTGTGTGTGTGTGGTGACGTGCACGATGTGCACTTAAGAAAGATTTATTCAAACTTTAAAAGTATATAGTTATAAATTCAAAATTTGGCCCACAAAAGATTCAACTGGCTCTCACCCTTATGCTCTTTGGTAAATTAGTCATTAAAAAATCACAAAATGTACAAGTGTTCAGATAAACTCTTCTCTGGAAATACTTTAAAAAAAGAAAAAGAAAGAAGTGGGAAGTGAAAAAACGCCCTTGCCATGCAGTTAGTAGCAATCTTAAAATGAGGCATGATGGGAGATTGCAAAAATAGAATCTCTATCTAGCAGTAAAGTAGCTGCTGTTCCATTTATAATTCTCCTTAGCACCTTGGGGATGTAAATACTAAGAGTATTTGGATACACACACACAGTATTCCAACTGTGATTTGAATGGTCTTCATCACTGGTTGTTTATTAAATGTGTCACAGAAGGAGAGAATTGAGTACAATAATAACATTGGACTTCAATCTTTACTTTTTAAAATTGAATTTGGAGTTCTTTAAATTGTTTTTTTCAAACTGTGCAATGGTAAATAGAATATTTCCAGAACTGGGAAGGTAAAAAAAAGTTCCTCACTCTTACTAAGATTGAGTGTGAGTGTGCTCTTCCTGAGCCAGATCTCCACAGCATATCATCAGAAACTGCTGGGAGATCAAGGAGCACAGGATGAACATCAACCCCATCCCAGTTATAGATCATTGATAAATACAACATTGTTGGCTATGAAAGCAAACTGGTATGGATCCAGATAATGTGTTTCCCTCTGGGACTGGACCCTGAACATCCTCCCCTACCACCTTCTCCTTAAAATGGAAGGTTGGAAACTGGATGGAAATTGCCCAGGATCATTAAGTCCAAAGATAACATCTTAAGAAGCAGATGCACCCTGGTCTCTTTCAAGACATTGAGGATTACCCTTTCCTCAGAGAAGCAGGCCAGTTACTGCATGGACCTAGTCACAGTTTATCTCCTATGCAACCTTAACCATCCAGGGAAGACCTGAATCTAACAGATGGCCATGTTTATGAAGTGCAGAACTTCAGTACACTTTACAGAACTGAATTTACTCAAGATAATCCTATAAAACCTTGCTTCAGGCAGTTCAACTGGACATGTCCACACAGAGTCCAATTCCAAGCAGATCCAAGAAGTTTTATTTGCCAGATAGCAAGAATATGCCTCACAGTAACCCTGCACAATGATACATCTCTTCCCACCAGGTATTGGATCACCTAAAACAGGACCACTATCAGCAGACACTTGCCACAATTTAATCCATAGTATGGGTCCTTCCTTATATTTTGATCCAATTTGCTCTTCATCTTCCTCCAAAGCCATACCAAGGTTCTCTTCTGGCTCTTCATTTCTCAGAGCTCCTCAGGAAATTAATTCTGTATTTTCTCAATGCTATTTCCATTATTTATATTCCCAGAATAAACCTCTTAGAAGTATCATAATGCCTTTTGATGTCTAGTATTTGAAATGTGATAGTTATGATATGGCAAGTATGGGTACCCAAGAATTCATGGATGCCGACACTTTCCCCCTTTTTTTCTTCAAACACTCACTAAAATTTATAGCCAATTCCTGGAAATTGATGACACAAAGGAGAAGTAGATAAAGCATGCTAGGTTTCAGAAGACTTAGCATAAATAGCTACCAATTCATATGCACACACAGAGAAATGCAAAAACATACACACTTTTATATTGATACTTACATTGAGTGGAGATTCAGTAATGAATACCGATTTTGGTTCAGAAACAAAATTAGACGTACTAAAATATATAGGCGTTGTATAAGCGATGCTGAAAAATAAGATTATTTAATAAAACAAATTTGTATTCATATAACTCTATCTACACACACACACACACACACACACACACATCACACATCACATTCATACATCACACATTCAAGGAAGAATTCCATAAAATTTGTAAAGATCATTCATTCTATTTTTTCAACATCCACGATTTTCACCAGTAAGCAAATCTTATAGTGTTAGACTGATATTTGTGTCAGAACATGCTTTTTGGGGTTCATGTTTGTTTTAATTGGATTACATAACTTGAGACACATCATTTCAAACGACATACAGACCCATACATATATTTATAAATACACACACACACACACGTTTATGAGTATCTGTGTGTGTGTATACATGAATATGCACATACATACATATTTTATGTATCTATACATATATATACATGTAGGTGAACACATACATACATAACAAAGTATATGCTGTGTGAATAGAGTTGTATCTTTTATAAAGAACACAGTGGAGTTCTTTAGAAGAGTTCCATATCAAATGAAACCCAGAACCAATAATGTTAATGACTGTATCATAATTTATAAATAGCACATACATAAAACATAACACATGCAAATATCATTTTGTATAGCAATAGCACTTAGACTTATATAGTGCTTTATAGTGCTTTACAGCCCTTTCTAAGTGGTTTACAGAGTCAGCATATTGCTCCCAACAATCTGGGTCCTCAGAAGGATGGAAGGCTGACTCAACCTTGAGCTTGGTGGGATTTGAACTGCCAAATTGCAGGTAGCCGGTAGTCAGCAGAAATAGCCTGTAGTAGTGCACTCTAACCACTGCACCACTGAGGCTCTTAATATATAATTTTAGATGGAACTGACCCTGCAGTGAGACACAGTCATTAGATTAAGTTCATAAAAATAATACTTCTTTTCAAATCTACAAACGTATTTTTTTTAAATAATCCCTTGTAATAAAGGAGAATGTGACAAATTTAAATTTAAATCTTCTACTCACCTTCCTTGATCAGTAATTTGAAAAGCATTTTCCCATCATTGAACCAGCCTTCATACTCCACTCGACAACAATATGTCCCTACATCATCTTCTGTTATGTTAGCAATGGTCAGAGATACATCTCCTTGACTGACATTTCCTTTTAGGTAGTATTTTTGGAGTTGCCCATCTATCTTCAGATTTTTATTAATGCTAATCATTTTATTGGGACAACTACCCAGGGAAGGGCAACTTCGTCCCCAACAAGTATCTGTGAGTCCATTATTCTTAACTGAATAGTGACAGGGTAGAGTGATGTTTCACCCACTTTTCTTTGTATGACAGTTTCAGCATATGATGTGAAGCAACCTGTAGAAAAAATGTTACACTTGTTTTTTTTTAAACCAAACAAACAAGATTGGATAGGGACAAATTAGGCCATACCTCCTAGAATTTTCTTCTAAGCAGTTTTCTTTCAAACAGGGGTATCAAACTCAAGGATCCAGCCCCCGGGGTGCTTAGATCTGGCCCATGGGGCTGGCCTGGAAGTAACAAAGGACCAGCCCACAGTGCCACTGCTAGCAAAAATGGGGCAATGGTTTTGGCCACCAGAGTGCTCCAAAAGGCCAGCCAGGCCCAAATAGGACCTCCAAAGTGCTTCAAGAGGCCTTCCAGGCCCAAAATGGGGCTGCCGGAGTGCTGCAGGAGGCCATCCAGGCCCAAAACAGAGTACTGCAGGAGGCTGCTCTTGACTCTGAAGGTTATAACAGGGTGGAAAGGTAAAATATTTTACCTTTCAGGCTTGCAGGATTCTGCTTCTATAGCCTATGTCAATAATTTATAGTTCTAGTCGTCCTATGGAGTCAGTTTCTTGATCTGGTGTCTCTCTCATAAGGTGATCAAGTAGATCAAGTAAATATTAAAAAACCAAAATCACAGAAATGTATGCCTCTCTATTTTTATAAGTGTATAAAATCATGTGTGTTTTTATACCCCTGCCATGCCCACCCACCCACCCCCAGGCCTCCGAGATCAAGCACAACCCTGATGTGGCCCTCAATGAAATTGAGTTTGACACCCCTGTCTTAGAAGAAGGAAATTATTATCTGAAATATCCTCCTAAACAGATACTATGACATCACTGTCTCAGTTTGCTGAGTAATATAAAGAAAATAAAAGCAGGACTGAAATGCTGGTTAAAACACATACCCACGCACATCCTGTGGTTGTCTGCCAGGAACTCTTTTTTTTTTAATTATATTTATATGCCGCCCTTCTCCGGAGACTCAGGGTGGCTTACAATTTTTGGGATACAACCCAGTGTGCTCAGCAATAGCCTTCATTCCATTGTATATGCCTGCTTATTACTAAGCGGCATTTTTACAAGGTCAGCTAATTGCCCCCAACAATCTTGGGTCCTCAATTTACCTACCCCGAGAGGATGGAAGGCTGAGTCAACCTTGAGCCTGGTGGGATTCGAGCCTACAGCAGTTGTAGGCAGCTGGAACTTAAGTGCAGGCAATTAACAGCCTGAGCCACCAAGGCCCTTCCCTCCAGATTAAAATTTTATGGCTAAGTAACCTTTTTTTAAATGTTCATAAAATGACAAAATTCAGTAGCATGTCCCCATTGTGGAAGTTCTGTTTATGTAATAGTTGGTTACTAAAAAGAACATTATTTATAACATGTTATAACTTTTCTGATGGAGGGTCTATACTACAGCATTTTCACATTTTGTCTTTTCAGCCTAGCAAACAAGATTAGTTTTCTTAGTGGATTACGTGTTATCTTACCACAAATGAAAGAACACTTAATTACACAGTTGCTGTGACCTTTGGGTCAGAGCAAGGATATAATGAAGAGTCACCTTACAGGGGAAATGGGCAGTAAAATAAATAAATAATATCCTGCATTAAAAAACTTTAAAAGCTTGTTTTTGTTTTTGAGTTTGTTTCACATATCTTCACACCATTTTTGTCACTATATACAATGGATAGAAGACCACTTTTTTGTATTTTATTCTTATTTTATAAAACTGGGAAAATATAATTAAGTCACATATCTGCCCAATGGTGATAATGCTCAATTGAGAAACCTCAGAAGTTCTTAGCGCACAGTTGTCACTGCTGTCTATTTTAAGCCAGATAATCATGAAAATTGGAATTAATGTTAGATATATAGACTCAACATGATTACAACTAATCCTTTCCAATTGCCATTAATGAAGATTACAGATCACCCACTGCCTATACTTAGTTGCCCTACACAGGGTAATCAAAGAGCCTCAAATTTGCAAATGTTATTTATAAAAGTGTATACATTTCATTTTGACTTTTGCTTCTTTTTGCACTCATATTAGAAAAAAGATTTAGATGTAATATTGGAAATTAATAGTATCAACTTCAATGGACACTCTAAATAAGACAGTGCTGTTGTTGGATTAATATAAGCATGCATACTACCTTTATTTCCTACCATGTAAAAAAATAACATATGAAGATGTCAATATATTAATTTTCAGTCATTCATCCATCCCATTTCTATCATGTTTGTTCAAATGTGAATTTGCATCCTAGTATTAGAGTGGCAGCTTTAAAATACATGCAATAACTTGCCAAAGTTCTGACCAAAATCATACTAAAATCCTCTAAGAGATTGAAGCAATACTGTTACAAAGATGTTATCTATGTAGCTTTAGGAAATTTTAGTTACCTGTTAATATCATGAGCAGGATCTGTTTCATAAGCAAGCAAGAAAACATGGTAAAGGACAAACTGCAGAAAAGATTTCCTTCTATTTAATAGGCTTGTTTCCCAAACAAGTTTCTGAACTTCTCTGACTTCTGACTGCTGCATGTCATCAATCACACACACTATATGTAACTTTGACTAGAACTTCCTCTTCCTGTCATAAATTTAGCAGTCTCTAGTGTCAATGCGTTTTTTTGTTTGTCTCTTTCAGCTTCTAAGCTCATATTATAGCAAGCAGGTGTCTGCTAGCCAGCACTGTATTATCTTGTCTCCATAGTAATGAGATAAGAAAGTCTTGTGATGTTTTGATTTACTGTGCATGTGTAAAAAGTTTATACTTCACTTCCTGTAACTTCCGTTATACTTTTCCTTTGTTCTTTTTCTATATGCCTTGGTGAGAGATTGAGGAAGCTGCAAGTATGTAGCTCCCTTTAGGTTTTCTTATTTTATAAATAAAAAAGTGTTTCTTAGATTATTTTCCGGGTCTAATTTTTATCAGCATTGACAGCAAAGAAAGACACGGTCTATCACCTCTAATTAACAGGGATGTTTTGGAAAGTTTTTTACTCCCTGACAAAAGGTTTTTTTTCAAGCCTTGACATCTGGAAAGAAGCCTTGCCTGAAACAGTTGTGTGGACATGACTGTGGCAGTGGTGGGATTCAAAAAATTTTACTACCGGTTCTGTGGGCATGGCTTGGTGGGCATGGCATACCCTCCCCACTCCTGGGAGGTTACTCCAAAATCCCATTCCCTCCACACCCCACTAACCTGCTTTCCAACTCCGTTCTCCTGTGCAGGGCAACAAAAGAAAACCCAGCCAATCAGCTGGGACTCAGGAGGCAGAGAATAGGGGGTGGGGCCAGTCAGAGGTGGTATTTGCTGGCTCTCTGAACTATTCAAAATTTTTGCTACTGGTTCTCCAGAATTGGACAGAACCTGCTGAATACCAGCTCTGGACTGTGGCTATGTTCAGATTGGATGAGATGAGATGGGATGGGACAGAACAGGACGGAATGGAACAGAACAGAACAGAATAGAACACACCAGTTCAAAGAACTGGATTTCTGCTGGGCTTGCTTTAGCTTTGAAATGTTTTTTTAGTTCTTCTATTATTCCAAAATGTTGTTTTCCTTTTTTCATTACAATCATAATTCCAAATTGGAGATACAAAAAAATTACAACTGTAAAATACCTCAATTCAAAGTCAGTGTAAGGTACAGCTGTATAAATTCAAACTACTTATTTAATTAAAACAATTAATTAAATATGTTGTCCAATGACATGAAAGGCTTACAAAGTACATGATCCCAAATTGAACAGAAAGATAATTTCACAGTTGGGGCTCCTGTATCAAAAATGTCTTATTTTTAGATGCTGCATAGCAAATTCTTGGCAAATGTGGTGCTAACAAGAGAACATTCCTACCAGAGCTCAACTTTTTCCCCATAAAAGTCTCCACTGATAACAAGAGTTTTCTACAAACAGCCACAGTGTGTGTCTGCTTCTTGAAAGTGAGTACAAGTCCTTCCATGGCAAGTACATTTCTCAATTCCTGGACTAGGGAAATCTCTATCCATTGTCATCGTCGTCCCCGCCCCACAGCACCACCTCTAGCAATACCTTTCTTTCTAAGAATGCTTCTGAGCTATAGACAGGCTCCATTGCTATGTTAGAAAATAAAGAGTCTTACAGAGGAGTTGGGGAGGCAGGCGCAATCACATGAGCATGCATCAAAAAAAAAAAGCTTCAATCGCATAATCAAGGATGGGTCTTGACTTTATTGGGAAGTAGGACCATCTATCCAAAAACTGGATTGTCAAAGGAAGTCCTGGAGGATTATATTCGATGGTAGAGAGAAACTTCAGCCCTTTGTTTTCTAACAAAATATTTTGTTCTATCACTTGCATACCAACTTTTAACTTTATCCAATTAAACCTGAGGGTAACAAGAAGGTAGTAGGTTCCATTCCACGTTGAATGAGAGGCAAAAGGTTCCTGATACCTGTGTGAAGCCCTGACCACTCCTGACCTGTCAGTGAACCAACAGATAACAATCCCAAATACTGCTTAAGTCTTTCCCCCTATATTGACACATAGGCAGAAATTAACTTAAGGATATTTCTCATAAAGATATTGACAAAAGCAGCAACTCAACCATAATCAAAGAAAAATTGCTGAAGACATGGAAATCCTTTACTCACACAATGTGATTCTCCTAATACCAGACCCATCACCCAAAAACTAACACCTGAACACATAAAGGAGCAAAGATTATTACGCCCACAGCGAGAAAGCTGCATTTTCTCCCTATTGGACTCTACATAGTATGTACCCCCCGCAACATGGTTGTGTGCTTCCTGAAGGCTTTCCTATAAATATCACTATACCCGTCTTTTTAATTCATGCTACATTGCCTGTTTTACTGTCAAATAAACTCTTATCTCCACTCCACGCAGTTGCCTTGCCTTTTTTGAACCTGATCTGGTTCAATTTTCATCTATCATCTGGACCAGGGGTCAAACTCAAGGTGCTTAAGTTTGGCCCATGGGGCCGGCCTAGAAATATCAAAGGACTGGCGCATGGTGCCTTTGCCAGCCAAAATGGGCCATGCAGAGGCCCCATGTGGCCAGTTTTCAGCCTCCCTGGCCTCCAGCAGCATTCCGCTGGCCAAAAACAGGCTGTGTGGAGGCCTTGCAGGACCTCCATGCAGTCTATTTTTGGCTGGCAGTGTGCTGCTGGAGACCGGGGAGGCCGAAAATGGGCCATGAGGGGCCTTGTGGGCCTCCGTGCGGCCTGTTTTCAGCCAACAGAGTGCTGCAGGAGACGTCTGTTCCATGTCCACCACCCCCTGCTTCCCTCTCACTGGCCCACGGAGAACTACAATGCTGATCTGGCCCTTGAAGAAATCCAGTTTAACACCCCTGATCTGGACCATAGAAAGGATGGGAGAGGGTATAAAGACAGTTAAGAAAAGCAAAAGCATGCTTTAAATCTGGAAAAGTATTAGAAAGAAGGTCAGACTGGTTTTACCCTAATTCACTGGGACATAAGAGGCAAGGAAGGGAAAACTCAGTCAGGCAATATTTTTATATCATCCTGCAAAAAGACAAAAAAAATCAGCAAAGAAAATTGATTCTTATGGCATGGATTCTGTTCTGGATACTCAACTTTATTCCTACTAAAGTATGACTCAATGAAGCATCATGTCTTTCCAGCTAAGTGTGAGTTTTGTACTTCACACCAGCCTCTGAAGCATTCTTAAAAATAAAGCAATGGGGTAAAATGATGTGGTTAAAATTCTGTACTGTGTTGGGAAAAGTGCTCATCTCAGGAAAAAATGCCAAGATCGTAGATTGGGGAAGAGAGAAAATAATCTCACTAGATTGGTTTCTGGTAAAAGGATATGTTATGAACAGAAAACACAGACCAATATTGTGTTATATTACAACAGAATACAGGTGTTTATTCCACTGATATATGACTAAAATTATCAAAACCATCAGAAATACTTTTTGAGGCCATTTAGGCATCTGTATTAAGTAAAGTAAGTAATAAGCTTTACCAAACTCATGTAGTTCCACGATTAGTCTAAAATGTAATGAATCCAAAATTCATTAAATAGTTTTGGTCTGAGGGATTCAGTATGTTGGCTAGATTTTTTTTCAAGCTACCTGACGATTATTTCTAATTTTAGAATTTTGTTCAAGTGTACACTTAACTTTTTCAGCAAACCTATGCAAAATTTAAGCTGAGTTTGCAGAACCTTATAAAAGGTTAGAGAATGGGAAAATGACATTAAGAGAACTCCAATTAAAAAACTCATTCCCTTCTGATTGTATATTTTATATTTTATGTAATCTCTATTCCCATGGCACAACTTTTGATGAGTGGGCCAATCTTTGAGCCAATACATTTTAGACAGAAACTTTTTAATAGGTAAGCAAATGAAACATTTACACAAGACAGAGTATAATTGCAGTTTGTAATTACTGTTTAGATGTCACAGAAGTGAAATTAATCTGAAAAATAGACCTGATTAGAGCAAAGGCCAAATTCTCACAAATCTTCCAAAGCCTAATGTAGTCCAATTACAAGAATAAATTAGTATTTCTCAATAGAAAAATAAAAGTGCAGCAGAAACAACCATGAAAACAGGTTTGATGTCATTATGGCAGAAACCAGGATGAATTTAGATATATAAACATAATTAAAGAAGCATTCGTACTGTGAAAAAGCTTCATTTTAAATCAACTTCAATAAGAATTAGCTAAGTATTTAATGGGTACACTGAAGCCAGCAGTTTCATTGTAAGGCTTTTTTTTTAAGTAGATGACAATTTTCCAAATTAAGGCCATTATCCCCATGGCTCAAAGTTGTACTAATTGCCAAATCAATTCCCTTTAGCTAGATTCCACATGCCATTATGGTCAAGAATCCATGTGGTCAACCAGTCCTTTTCCAAAACCTTGTGCCCATCATTAGACTGTAGCAGCTGGAACCAGTCTCACACATATATACTCATGGATTTCTGAATGCCATTCCTTAATTTTTAAACCATGAACATCAAGCTTTAAGAAAACTCCTGTGAATTTGCTTTCGGTCTTATATCATTGTCACAACAGACATCTGAAGATTCCAACTCCATCACTGTGCCTGATTGTAACGGTCCTCTTATCACCCAGAAAACTCTCTACTGGATAGTCACTAAACAATAATAGCAGCAAAGTAACTTACTTTGCAGTTCTCAATATCAAGCTGAAGGCACAATTTTAGGCTTTCATCTATTCTCAGCACTATTCCGTTACTTTATATTTCACTCTGAGACTCAAGCCATTTGCCTTCAAACTATTTATTCCTTATTGGCAATTCCAATGAATCTTCTTGATGTTGAATGAGTCCTCTTGATTTTGCAGGATGCTTTCCATCTTATTGTTCTTGAGGGTCTCAATGCAAATGCATCTCCATGTGCATTTGGAATTTGTGCAGCTAATATGGAAAGGCATAACAGTAGTCATTCTGATGTGCCTGGATTACATAGGGCCACTGTTGGTGGAATCTCCCAAGCTAATGGGGCCAGGAGAGTTCAATATCCAGGCTCTGGGGTGGAATCCTGGCTTTGGGATGTAAATTCATTCCATCAGAGAGAGTAACTCTAGATTCTTTTAGAGCCCCTCAGTAGTGTTCAATACCATTAATTGTAGTATCCTTTTAAGTTGTCTATAATGGTTGGGAACATTTATTTTGTAGCTATTCAATTTTTAAATTAGGAAGTGAAGTTATAGAGGGGAAGAGAGGTTGGCTCCATTGTTCCTCTTTTATAGGTACCATCAAACCTGATGTTTTTTAATATCTATATGCAATTGCTGAGAGAAGACATCCAAACTTAGCCTTTGAGCTCAGCCAGTCAGTTTGGTGCTGCTTCCTACTAAGGCAAAAAAACCATCTCCTACAGTATATTTAAATATTAAGACTATTGCAGGTATCTCCATAAACAAGCTGCACATAATTAGGGAAGAAAAAAAGTCAACTTCCATTCTTCCACATCATAAATTATTTTCATCTATTTTCAAGAAAAAGAACTTCTTTGTTCCACAACGGTTTATAAATTCTTTTTAATCCAGAACTATTTTTCTGCTTCTTTTTACATGGGCTCTTATCTATTCTCAGCACTGTAGTACTATTAAAAGTACTATTAAAATAAACAGCTTATAAAAAGCTATCTTGGTTTGGTGCTCACTGTACAATTATGTTAATGTTTACTAAATATGAAATGCCAAATAAAGATGGAACATTGAGACAAAACCACTCATGCATATTATAAAGTGTGAATCAACATTGCAAAGGTAGTAGGTAGCTAAAATATTATCACTACCACCAATTATCATTAGTTATACTAGAATAAAATATCCAAGCACAATTTTTGGATAAGTATTTTGTTACATAATTGAATTCCTGAGGTGAGTTTTAATTACTGTTCTCTTTGTTAACCAAACTGTATTTTCTAATTTTGAGATAACTCAAATTAACGCAATAAAATAAAAAATATCTATACCCAACATACAGGGAAAAAACAAACACCTGAAAATCAGCACAAAAATAATTAGGATAATTGGAAAGCTGCTTTTGAGAATTGGAAGATTTTCTAAATTGCATGATATATGGTATAAAGAAATAAAATCATGGTGGTGAGGATAAATAGAAGCAAAACATTACTGACTTCCTTTAATACGTTTAATTAGTACAAAACCACTTCTGGTTACACCATACTAGCAAAGTAAAAATTCTATATAGATTGAAGTCAGTAAAATTTCTGCCAACCTCACCTTTTCCCCAGAAAATAATGGAATTTGGGAAAATTGAATTATTCAATCTTTAGAGATCAAAAATAATTTCATTACCTTGTAACATACACAACTTAATTTGTTCTTGTTCTTGTTAGTATTTGTTCTTGCAGCTATTTTTTCTTGGCCCATAATAATCATCTTGTATAGAAACTTTTCCCAATTGTGTAGAAATTTAGAAATTAGGGGAAAAAATAGAAATGTTTTAAGTGCATGGTATGTGATATATTGAATATATACATACTATGGATATGCTGTTTACATACTTCCAGTTCTTTAGTAAACACATACACAAAGATTTCAACACAGTAGTTCAAATATACTTAAGTCAGCATTAACAAGCAGTCATCATCTGAGGAACAACTGTTTTACAACACAAAGTGATGTATATTTAAATCAGAAGGAAGCAATATGGCTCATCCTGCAAAATACAAGGCTAATTTGGATCAAGTCTTCTGTTAAATATTTTAAAGATAGTTATCTCAAAGAATTTAGAATTTCATTCTTTTTAATGTTAGCCGCCAAGCTTCCTTACCTTCAGAAGCAGTTGCTTTAATTCACAATTCATAAATTTTTTTTACTGTTTTTATTTCCAATTTGTATATATAACAGTATTGCTGTATCTTTTAATTTAACCTAAACAAGGAATCACCACATGTATTTAAATTCCTTAAAGTACTTAACATATTTCAATAAATGACCACCAGCAAAATTTGGATATTGATGAATTGCATAGTCAGCATAACAGGTAAAGCTATCAGTAAGATTAATGGTTCTTTAAAGTCAAGCACAGATATACATGCAAAAACTAAACAAATAAATTATCAATATTTACTGATTTATACATTGTGTTCCATTACTGCTTAAATCATCATAGCAAAAGGAAAAGAAACCACATATTCTAATTTCTTAGCATCAGTTGCAGATTCCCTGAAAATCACAACTCCCAAAGCTTTTTCATGTCATTTCATCAATAATGCTACACATGTTAGCATCTTTATCCAAAACCTGATCTTTTTTTACACTAGAGATTGTTCTTTGCTGTTCATTCGATCCAGTACAGTTTATGCTGTCTTCAGTGTCCATTGGTTCAGCTTTTATTCTCATTCCTCCATCTGAGTGAGGTAAATCTTCTGGCAGAGAAGCCAAGCAATTCTGAATCATTTCTACAACTCGTTCTAGATGTTTCTGAAATCTTTCTGCAGTTTCTAGACGCTGACGTTTCTGCACTTCCATCATGACTCTCAAAGTCTCTCTGGCTTGGTGAGGTCTATATTCATTTATAAGGTGATGCACATGAACAAATAGCAGTTTTAAATCTTCCAGTTTCTCTTCTCTTTTAATGCTGCCTGGGCTTCTTATTAATATATCCAAGAGATCTAAGAAGTTGACCAGGATAGACATATTGAGTTTCCTTAACTCCTTTTTATGATCAAACTGCATGGGATGCAATCGTTCAATACCCTGGCTTTCTAATGGTCGAATAATTAAGTCATCACACTGGAACTGATTGCCAAACATCATATAACTATCTTTAATAGGTGGTGGAGGCTTAGGAGCTATACCTTTCCGAATATTTTCATCAGTATATTCTTTAATATATTGCATTGGAGGTGGAGGGAGGGCACTCACTTGCTGAGGTTCACCCATTGCAGCAGAACAAATTGCTAGAAGAGATAACATTTGCAAATATAATAAAATTAGCATTTAAACACTAACTACAAGACAGATAAGTATTTATACATTACAATAAAGCTAAAACATTTCTGTCCAATACACCAAATAGTTAAGAATACTATTTACTAGCATGAATTATGGAGTTATCTGCCACCTATTTATAGAGGATTTAAAATAAATTGACAAAAATAATTTATATTACTCATTATACACATTTGGAACATATGCCTAAGAACATGTAAGAGGGTTGGACACAAGTTTTCCTTACTGTTTTAATATCCTATTCATATTATTGCTCACTAATTTGCAATTATGTATAAATTTGATCCTACTGTATTTTGATAACACATATTTTAATACAGATTTGATGATACATTCAAGATCTACTCCACCTCCTTGCCTTATGCAGGAATCTACTTCTACAGTAACATCACATTTCATGAAAGATAAAAGCTGACATAAACCTTTACAGCAAAGTTGGGAACGTTCACTTCCTACATGGTCTACTGAAGCCTATTCCTAGATATGTTATGTATATTCTAACTGAAGAGGCCATTCCAATATAGACTAAGTCCACATCACTTATTTCCTGACTCCCTGTTCTCTTTTCTTCGGCACTAAATATAAAACTACACTGACTTTAAAATTCTTTGCCCTGTATTCAAATATAAAACAGGAAACAAATTTGGGATCGTGACCTTTATGCGAACCTGGATGATACGATTAGATTAGAATTCTTTATTGGCCAAGTGTGATTGGACACACAAGGAATTTGTCTTTGGTACATGTGCTCTCAGTGTACATAAAGGAAAAACAATACATTCATCAAGAATCATAAGGTACAACACTTAGTGATAGTCATGAGTTATTACTGTTATTCATTCCGACTTATGGAATGAACTGCCTCTGGACCTCCATCTGGCCCCTGACCTCCGCACCTTCTGCCGCGATTTAAAGACCTGGTTGTTCGACCAAATCGGGCTGTGATTACCTCACCAGGGCCATGGGATAATTTTAAGTATTTTAATTTGGTTTTATTGGGCTTAAAATTGTTTAATTATTTTTTAAATAATTATTGTATTGTATGTTTTAATTGTGAGCCGCCCCAAGTCTTCGGAGATGGGGCGGCATATAAGTCCAATAATAAATAAATAATAAGCAATCAATTCATACTATGAAACAAAACAATATAAATTGTAAAGATACAAGCAACACGGTTATAGTCATAAGTGGGAAGAGATAGGTACTAGGAAGTGTTATTATAATCTAGTAGTAGAGGTATAATAGTAATACAATCTTAGTAAATTGGTTCGAAGAAATTAAAGTCGTGCGTAATCCTTTAATCTCTCTTCTCCCTTATTAAGGAACAGCTAAAAAGTGGAAGACGAGGAGTCTAGTTGAATTATGGGCGAAGAGCACGAAAATATCATTTAAGAAAAAAACGCCCCGCTGATAGCAAATAAACTGCAAACCGAAAGTCTTCCAAACTCAGGCCTCTTACGGCTCCTCTTCGGGCAAAAGAAGCCGAGGATGGAGACTCCCCAAAAGCACCGGGGAGCAGTCAAGAGTTGGTCCCGACAGCACAGAGGAGGGGAATCCCGAAGTGAACACCTTTGACTTACTTGATATCACACTCAAAAGACACACCAAAAGGGAACAGTCGCCGGGCTTCCACCAGCTCCGCGCCACAATATCAGTAACCAGTATCCTCTCCGCTTCTCTTCGGCAACAAACAATCGCTTCCGGCGCGCGAAATCAATGCATGTGGCGCACCGCTCTCCTCATTGGCTTCCGCAGAAGCGCGAACGCCCCCAAACCGGAAAAACGAAACAGACGCCGTTTGAAGCAAATCGCAGGCCGATAAAAGGGGCGGGGCGGAGGAACTTGCGCGTGCAGCTTTTGTTGCCAGCCGGCGGTTGTTTAACGGGCGTTTTGTCTTCTTCAACCTCCCCGCGGTTGCTTTTTTTTCTTCTTCTTGAAGTCGTGCTAAGAGGAGGCCTTTAAGCAGATGGGGGGGGGGTTGTTTTCGGGTGGCACATATTTCCCGAAATGTTATCGTGGTTTAGAGGAGCCGTGGAACTACCTAGGTTTTATTGTAGCTGTGATTAGACGGTCACACAAATGTTAGTCAAATTCTTTCAAAATCAGATCTTCCTTGGGAAAAGTGTGTTCGTGTTTAAGAATTTTAAAATGGGTTCTTGCCATTTTCCCCACTGCTACACTAATTGCTATACTTAACAAATTTCCCGTTATTGCAGATAGAAGGTGGGGGATCTAAAAACTTACTCTGACTATATATTGTGACTTACCTGTGAACTTGCAAGTTGGCTATAGGAAATAAGGTGAGGGTGGTTTTCAAAACTTGTGAATCCAGGATTGTTCATAAATGTAAAATAAAGGATTGTGTGACTGATTTGCCACACCCACAATCTGTTATTAGAAGTTGAAGTACCTGGTGCTAAGATACTATTGTAATTTGGAAAATAGTAATTTGAATTGTATGTATAAATTTATGTAATAAAATAATCCTCTGAAGGTATGCTTTCCTGAAACAACGAGTTGTGCAAAGCTGGAGTTGCCAAAAATAAACAGACTGTCCAATTTTGTCTAGATTATTGTCAGTAAATTCTAGAAGAGAATTAGAACAAACTGAAACTGTTCTGAGAGCAAGGATGAATATATTCATTAAGATAGCCTGATGCTGGAAAGTGCAGTGGGTGATTTTGTTCATTCAGAATTAAAATAGAATATCCAATTTGGTCCATTTATGTATATGGAATATTTAATTGCATTTTACCATATTCTGCTCAGTAAAATGTCTTGGGAAGCTCCTGTATAACATTGGGAGACCCAAAATATCGTTGCTGTTTTAAAACCAGCTGTTAAATTTCTTGACCATGAAATATTCAAATCTAAATTAACCCTTGAATCTGTATGGTTTATATAGTATTGTACAGGTGAAACTCGAAAAATTAGAATATGTGCAAAAGTTCATTTATTCCAGTAATGCAACTTAAAAGGAGAAACTAATAGATAGACTCATTACATGCAAAGCAAGGTAGTTCAAGCCGTGATTTGCCATAATTGTGATGATTATGGCTTACAATTCATGAAAACCCCAAATCCACAATTCAGAAAAATAGAATATTGTGAAAAGGTGCAATATTCTAGGCTCCAAGTATCCCACTCTAATCAGCTAATTAAGCCATAACACCTGCAAAGGGTTCCTGAGCCTTTAAATGGTCTCTCAGTCTGGTTCAGTAGGAATCACAATCATGGGAAAGACTGCTGACCTGACAGTTGTGCAGAAAACCATCATTGACACCCTCCATAAGGAGGGAAAGCCTCAAAAGGTAATTGCAAAAGCAGTTGGATGTTCCCAAAGTGCTGTATCAAAGCACATTAATAGAAAGTTATGTGGAAGGGAAAAGTGTGGAAGAAAAAGGTGCACAAGCAGCAGGGATGACTGCAGCCTGGAGAGGATTTTCAGGAAAAGGCCATTCAAAAGTGTTGGGGACTTTCACAAGGAGTGGACTGAGGCTGCAGTCAATGCATCAAGAGCCACCACACACACATGGATCCTGGACATGGGCTTCAAATGTCATATTCCTCTTGTCAAGCCGCTCCTGAACAACAACATCAGAAGCGTCTTACTTGGGCTAAAGAAAAACAGACCTGGTCTGTTGCTCAGTGGTCCAAAGTCCTCTTTTCTGATGAGAGCAACTTTTGCAACTCATTTGGAAACCAAGGACCCAGAGTTCGGAGGAAGAATGGAGAGGCACACACTGCAAGATGCTTGAAGTCCAGTGTGAAGTTTCCATAGTCTGTGTTGATTTGGTCATCTGCTAGTGTTGGTCCACTGTGCTTCATTAAGTCCAGGGTCAACACAGCCATCTACCAGGAGATTTTGGAGCACTTCATGCTTCCTTCCAGAGATGAGCTTTATGGGGTTGCTGACTTCATTTTCCAGCAGGACTTGACACCTGCCCACACTGCCAAAAGCACCAAAACCTGGTTTTGGGATTACTGTGCTTGATTGGCCAGCAAACTCGCCTGACCTGAACCCCATAGAGAATCTATGGGGCATTGCCAAGAGAAAGATGAGAGACATGAGACCGAACAATGCAGAAGAGCTGAAGGCCGCTATTGAAGCATCCAGGTCTTCCATAACACCTCAGCAGTGCCACAGGCTGATAGCTTCCATGCCACGCCGCATTGAGGCAGTAATTGCTGCAAAAGGGGCCCAAACCAAGTACTGAGTACATATGCATGCTTATACTTTTCAGAGGTCCAATATTGTTCTATGTACAATCCTTGTTTTATTGATTGCATGTAATATTCTAATTTTCTGAGATTGTGGATTTGGGGTTTTCATGAGCTGTAAGCCATAATCATCACAATTATGGCAAATCACAGCTTGAACTATCTTGCTTTGCATGTAATGAGTCTATCTCATATATTAGTTTCACCTTTTAAGTTGCATTACTGAAATAAATGAACTTTTGCATGATATTCTAATTTTTTCACCTGTAGGTATTTGTTTTATCACCTGGATTTGCTTAATGTTTTTGGTGGCTCAGGGTAAAATATGGTGGTTAGATACAATGTTGGGCAACTAGGTAGAAAAGAGATTTCAGTAGTTTATGCTTATGCTCCCAGAAAAGGGAGCATGTTCTTCTGTCCTAAAGTGACTGTTTTATGTTATCAGGACAGTCTGTGTTACTACTGGTATGTTGATCACTGTACCTGGGAAATTGTAGTTGAAATATATGTATGTTCTGATATGAACACATTTTTGTCCCTTTTTAATAATGCAAAATGCTAAAATACTGTTAGATGAAAACAAGATCAGTTCTTAAAATTATGAGTCCACATGCTGCCAGTTGAAATTCAGAGGGGTATTCCTCATTGTAAGTGAAGTGAGTCTCACTTCCTCATATCTGGAAGATGGGTATTTGAGGTATCTCACCAGTCACATCTATGCACTCTATCAGATCCTGCAGGAAGGATATATTGTGAGTCCTGTCCATGAAAAAATGTTACCTGATGAGACCCAGGAAGGCATCTTTTTTTGCTGTGAACCCCTACCCTTTGGAACACCAGTAGATCAGATTGGTTCCATCTTCCAAAATAGCCTGATGACATGGCTTTACCATCTTGCCTAGGGATGCAGGAATATAGATATGAAGTGTTTATATTACTAGGGAAACTACTCGCCCACTGATAGTTTTGTTTTTCTTACATTATTTGCTATTTTGTTGTATTTTATGTGTTTTTTAGCTTTGTTTGCTGCCCAGACTCACATGTATAAATATATATAAACCAAATTAATATAAATATACCAAATACATATGAAAGAAAATATTTGTAACACAACATAAAGAATATAGTCAATTTCATATTATCAATACATATTGTAACAATACATATTGTCACAATATATATTGTCACATATTATCCAATATGTCTCTACCTCTAGTTTTCCAAATGAATTTCTACTGCCACCTAAATTTCACATGAAAAATACATTGTTAATAGATCAAATGAAAACAAAAATGTATTATGTTGTGGTCCACTTTATTACATATGTTATGCCACACTTAGGCAGCAGAGAGCAGCACTAATCATGGCTTGAGAGGAACTATTTTTTGCTTTATTTATGAAATACAATGATCTGTAGAAAGCACTAAACACACTTCGGGATTAACAGTTATGTTTTGCCATGCTTTTATAGAAAACAGCCTTTTGCTTTGAGAAATGCAAGTAGCAGGTTTGGAAGATTTAGGTTTGAAAAAATGATATAGAGCAATGCTGTCAAAGTCGCGTCATCACGGTGTCGTTACATGACACTGGGACTTCTTTCCCCTTCGCTAAACCAGATGGGAGCTGGGCCAGCACATGACAGATCCAGCCTGCAGGCCATGAGTTTGACACCCTTGATACAGAGGGAACAACAACCCATTCCAAGTGTTTCTTTGTGAATCAAATTAACATTTCACTTTTAAGTGAATGCTTTGAATGAAAAGGATTTTTTTCAAGAACAAAATCTTGCATATAAATGCTTTAAATCAAATATTTTCAAAAATTCAATATTTGAATGCAAATTGAAAAAGAAAGCCTATATCACAATTTTTGCACGTTCTTCATACTTAGGAGTACTTAGTATATGCTATGTAATGTATTATTGCTACCTAGTCTACTGTTCTATAAGAAGTCAACGATAGAGTATAGCAGAAATAGCAACTGAGGAGCATAGTATCAGGATTCATAAGTTTCATATAAACAGATAATGAAAATTAATAGCATAAACTTGGCTAATGCGCCATCCATTTGGCAGTAGCAGCAGTAGCTTCCACAGAGAGCTTATAGCAAATATGCCCGAATACAGCATGGATGCCTTTTCTTTAAATATGGGACCAAAAAAAAAAATGATGGTTGGCTAGGCATAATTGTGTAAATGCATTTCTTGTCACAGCTGCCTACTAATAATCCAGTGACAGTTGAATGTAAAGGATCACTTCCAGACTATAAACCTTTTATAAAGTATTTTACATTCAGTCATTCTCTCTTATCTCATTACATACTGGACTTTGGCAAAGACTTTTTGTTGGAGATGGATGGTAAGGAGCAATTGAACTGGATGTCATCAACACACTGACCTCATATCAATCTTTGCCAACATAGTCATGTTGATGAGCCCAAAATGGAATCTTGCAGGTTAATTGACTATAAGTTAATTATAGTCCATCAGTGTCATCTGTGTCACATAGTTCTGAACAAAGTACTAGATTCCTGTAAAACAGCACAGCCAAAACTCAATCCTGACGGGCAGTTCAGAAGAATACAATAGTCAAGTATAAAACTACTGGTGACTGGTCTGCTAGGGGCATCCGCGGTGAGAGCGTGGTGCACAGTCCTGTCGGTGGCTCTTGCCATCAGCCACAGGGTTACTGTGAGAGGGTAACCTGGACTCGGACTTGGACTCCCCGGCGGACAAATGTCAGGACTTGGCCGCGTTTTTAACATCTTTGCATTTCCAGACACTTATTTTCATCTGCCATTTATTTCCCCCCCTTATATGTTTATTTCTATCTACTATGGGGATCTATCTGAAAACGGACTTGCAGGCCCTGTGGGAGTCCCCTCTCTCTTGGGTTTGGCCTGCTGAACTTACCTTGGCCTATCTCGAGGACGGATTGTGGAATCTTAAGAGATGGAATGGCGCGGGTAGGGATGGGGGTTCTGGAAAGGGTAGAAAGAGGGGTTCCAGACCCTCTCTGGTTAAATTTTTAGATCACTTTTTAAGGGGGTTAGGGAGAGGGATGGGTTGTTGTATTGAAGGAGCAAAGCACAACTCGGGGCAGGGCTGTGGGGGGTGGCAGGGGGAGGGGGCCTGCGGGGTCCCGGGGAATAGGGCAGGGATAGCAATCCCCAGGGTGGTTGGGTACGGCAGGGGACGATGAGGCATGGAGTCATATCATGTTAGGGGAGCCCGCCTCCGCTATCTTCAAGCGGTGGCGCGGTTCGACCCCCTGACCTCTTCCCAATTTCCTGGGGATTCGGGATCTAGGACCCCTGGGCTCCGACTGGTGTACCTTAATGCCAGGTCTGTGGCTAATAAGGCATCCCTCCTCTGTGAGATGATTAAGGAGGAGGCCGTGGACCTGGCCTGTATCACTGAGACCTGGTTGGGGCCAGAGGGCGGAGTCCCTCTGGTTGATCTATGCCCCCAGGTTTTCGGGTGCTGCACCAACCACGAGCCCAGGGGAGAAGTGGGGGGGTGGCTGTGGTTATTCGGGAGACCCTGATTCCAAGGGAGGTCAATGTTCCAGAGATAGGCGGGTGTGAGACCCTCTCCTGAGGTGGGGGCCAGGTGGGCTTGCTGCTGACATACCTTTCCCCCAGCTGTGTGGCAGCTGCCCTACCTGGGCTTCTCAATGCCCTCTCAGGGGTGGCGGTGGAGTTCCCGGGCCTTATGGTCCTGGGGGACTTCAACTTGCCCTCTCTGTGGGTGGTGTCGGGTTTGGCCCAGGAATTCATGGCCTCCATGGCGGCCATGGGCCAGGTGATTCAAGGCCTGACTCATGAGGGGGGCAGCACGCTCGACCTGGTTTTTATCTCGGAACAGTGGTGTAGTGATCTGGGGGATGGGGATTTTTCTGCCCATCCCGTTCCATGGTCAGGTCACTATCTCCTACGGCTGGTGTTCCAACAAGCCGCCCCACATCGCTGGGATGAGGAGCCACTTAGGTGGTTCCACCCCAGATGTCTGATGGACCCAGAAAGGTTCCAGGCGGAACTGGGGTTTTTTCCTACATCCCTTACCCATGGCTCTGCCAAGGCCCTGGTGGCTGCCTGGCAATGGGCTGCCGTGGGCACCCTCGACAGGGTCATCCCCATGCACCCCCTCACTTGGCGCAGATCCCAGTTAGTTCTCTGGTATACCGAGGAGCTCCGGGAGATGAAGTGCCGTAGAAGGGGGTTAGAGAGCAGATGGAGGTTGACCTGTTCCAGCACTGACCGAGCCCAGTTAGGTCTTACCTGGTACCTTTGGGAGTGGCAAGAAGAGCTTATCTCTCTGCTCTCATAGCATCTGCAGATAACCGCCCAGCTGCCCTGTTCAGGGTCACCCACTCTCTCCTACAACCGGGGAGGGCGGCGGACCCACTGCAGGGTTGTGCTGAGGAATTTGGACAATACCTGTTGGATAAGGTCGCTCGGATCCTGGGAGGAGCTGAGCTCTATCTTGCAGTGGTCTGATGTTGGGGATACAAGTAGTCTGGCCAGTGTGACCTGGACTGAGTTTGATCATGTTTCTGAGGATGAAGTGGACAGGATTATGCGATGGCTGAGTTCCACCACATGTTTATTGGACCTGTGCCCTTCCTGGTTGGTGTATGCCTCCAGGGAGGTCACGTGTGGCTGGCTCCAGGCAGTTGTCAATGCTTCACTGAGGGAGGGTTCTTTTCCCTTCGCCTTGAAAGAGGCGGTGGTGAGACGCCTCCTGAAGAAGCCTGCTCTGGACCCAGCCGTATTGAATAACTTTCATCCGGTTTCCAACCTTCGCTTTTTAGCGAAGGTTGGTGAGAGTGTGGTGGCTCAGCAGTTTCCACTTTTTCTGGAGGAAGCAGACTACCTGGATCCGTACCAATCGGGCTTCCGACCTGGGTATAGCACGGAGATGGCATTGGTCGCGCTGGTTGATGATCTCTGGAGGGCACGGGACAGGGGTTTTTCCTCTGTCCTGGTCCTGTTAGATCTCTCAGCGGCTTTTGATACCATCGACCATGGTATCCTGTTGCAGCGTCTTGGGGGGTTGGGAGTGGGAGGCACTGTTTTACAGTGGTTCTCCTCCTACCTCTCAGGGCACTCGCAATCGGTGTTGGCAGGGGGGGCAGAGGTCGACTCCGAGGGCCCTCACTTGTGGGGTCGCTCAGGGGTCGGTCCTCTCACCCCTTCAGTTCAACATCTATATGAAGCCGCTGGGTGATGATGCTGATGATACACAGTTGTACATCTCCACCCCAAACCACATTAGTGATGCCCTCTCCGTGATATCCCGTTGTTTGGATGCGGTACAGATCTGGATGGATAGAAACATGCTTCGGCTCAATCCGGCCAAGACGGAGTGGTTGTGCATACCGACATCTCGGTCCAGTCAAGATATTCCATCTTTGGTCATGGGGGGAGAGGTGTTGCCCCACATGGACAGGGCACGGAACCTGGGGGTTCTCTCGGACTCGCAGCTCAGGTTGGAGGAGGGGCCAGGGGGGCCTTTGCCCAGGTCTGGCTGGTTCACCAGTTACGCCCATATCTGGACCGAGATGCCCTGCGCACGATCACTCATGCACTTGTTACATCTCAACTCAACTACTGTAATGCTCTCTATTTAGGACTGCCCTTGCACAACATCCGGAGGCTTCAGCTGGTGCAGAATGCGGCCGCGTAGGTTGTGATGGGAGCTTCCCGATACTCCCATATTACGCCCCTCCTGCGCGACCTGCATTGGCTACCGGTTGCCCTCTGGGTGAGGTTCAAGGTTCTGGTGTTGACATACAAAGTCCTTCAAGGCATGGGTCCGGGATATTTATGGGAGCGTCTCCTGCCGGCATCGAGAACCAACCGCCTTGTGCGGGCCCACAGGCAGGGGCTCCTCGGGGTGCCGTCTGCGACTCAATGTCACTTGGCGGTGCCCCGGGGAAGAGCCTATTCTGTGGCGGCCCCCACCCTATGGAACCAACTACCTCTGGAACTCCATTTGGCCCCTGACCTCCACACCTTCTGCCATGATTTAAAAACTTGGCTCTTCAAACCAGGCTGGGCTGTGCTGACCTCCGGGGGGGTTAAATTTTTAGTTAATCGGTGGGTTTTAGCTCTATTTGACTTGTATTGTTTAATGTCATTTTTAGGTAATTATTTATTGTTGGTTTTTTTAGTTGTTAGCTGCCCCTAGTCCCTTTGGAGAGGGGGTGGCATACAAGTCAAAATAAATAAATAAATAATAAATAAATAATAAAACTAGAGGAAGATTGACCAACACAATCTCCCCCATGCAGTTTCTAGTGAATATAATCCATCAAAACCACCTAAGCAACTTCAGCAACCATATTTTGCTGAAATCTGATTCAAATAGGTTAAACAAATCAATATCATTTAAATGAATATCTGTAAAACTACTATCTTGATTACATTTCTAGGAATATAATCCTAGAATATTTAAAGACTGCCCTCTAATTGTGCAGTTCTCCTTGGTCAAGGGAGGGTTCTTTGGTAGAAAGATTATTGTCTCTCTCCTGCTAGGAGATAATTGGCTACCTCCATGTATGCATGGTATAAGTCCCATGCTAGCTGATTTAATCAGCCAGTCAAGCAATTGGGATAATCCACATTCCTCCTCGCACCTTATATCAGGGGTGTCAAACTCAAGGCCCAGGGGCCAAATCTGGCCCACAGGGTACTTAGATCTGGCCCGCCCTAGAAAGAGTGAAGGACCAACCCACAGTGCCTCTGCTGTGTGCGGCCCTCCAAGCTCCGTTTTTGGAGGCAGAGAGCTGCAGGAAGCCATTGCAGCCAAAAATGCATTTTTTATTTTGCTGGCAGAGTGCTCGAGCCACAACAGGAGCCCCTGATATGAGTGAAGTTGAGCTGGCAATGCTCACCCCAGCCCCACAAAGTCAAACACAACCCTGATGTGGCCCTCAGTGAAATCAAGTTTGACACCTCTGCCTTACATGCTTTTCTTAAACTTTAAGTCAAAACAATGAAACAACTATTTGAAAATATTTGCAGACCCACAAATTCTACTGAAACTGAGCACAGACTCCATGATTGATAATACTCTTGGTTGAAGAACTGAACAAAATAAAACAACTAAATGAGCACACAATAAATTGAAAGAGAATAAATGAGTAAGAGAATGGGCTCATAGATAGAAAAATCATTCAAACACCCTAAAAATATAAGCAGTTATAATTTTATATAGTTATGATCAGTCAAAAATTATGATCTGTGCCAAATGATTTCATTCAATTATTTGATTCTCTGTTTTGATCAATGAAAATGGTTAATCTATTTTGGTGGCTTTGCTTGCATTTGGGAAATAAGTGCTTAAATTTTAGGGGGTCTATTTCTCTATATTATAGAGATATATATGCAGAGATATTTTATATAGTCTATAAAATATCTCTGTATATATTTTCTACAATGTTATGAAGAAATATCAACATAAATTAAGCATACTCAAAACTTTTTGAAATGAATAGCTCCCAAGTATATCAATAACTGTGGTTAATTAAAAATCTGAACTTTGGAATCAAGTTAAAAAATGTCAAGGATTAAAAAATATTAATTTCAATTCTTCATAAAGCTGAATACAGAAAACAGTTGTCATTCAAGCTTTTGAGTTACCTTTCAATTACATGTGTGACATAAATATAATGTATTGTGCACTGTGTTTGAAAGGATGTGGTTATGGCTTTTATATCAGGAAGCTAAAGAACAGTACTGCCTGGATGACAGATGGAAAGATAAAGCACCTACATCGTTTTTTGCATCCACGTTTGACACAGTTTAGTCTTTGTCTCTAATTTCATTTTCCTGGCCTCATGTGTGGAGTATTAAGAACAGGTTCCTTTTCATCCTGGAATTTGGATCATTACATGCTGGAAATGAATAACTCTGTTCTTCTGGAAGAAGAACTGATCAAAAAATCTCAGCAAAAGAGAAGAACCTCCCCTTCCAACTTTAAAGTTCGATTCTTCGTCTTAACAAAATCAAGACTGGCATATTTTGAAAGTCGGCCTGGGGTAGGTGTGCTATTTTCCATGAAGTTTCCCAGCTCTGTCACTCAAAAGATACAAATGTTCTTAACAAAATGAATATTTCACGGGTTTTTTTTACTGTTGATTTTTGTAGAGCAAGGATTCAAAGTTTTACTCTGTTTAAAATTATCTATACAATGAGTTCATAGTATGTGCCCAGTAGCATCGTAGCTATTTTGTAAACAAGGCTAGTGACTTCCCATGGCTAACCTGGACAGAACAAAACTTCCATCAGACTAATAATTTCTTATATGAAAAATAATTAATTTGTGAATTAACGCTTTAACTTGTGCATTTGAGGGGAATAATAAAGGCATAATGCTGTTTATCCCTTTACACAGAAATGCTTTAATTTAGCCACAATATTAATACGGATAGTTCTGTGTTTTTCACCCATGGTGTCTATGTCTTCAGTTTACATGAACTGATGTATATACAAAAATGTTGAATCTCAAAAGTTTGATAATAAGCTTGAGCATTCTCAAGGACAGTCTTTTGATTATAATTGAAAGATTTATCAGGGTCCATATTTCTTATTGAAAACCAGACTTACTTAAACTCTGCAGGTATATACAGAACCAATGTTTTATATGTATACACATATACAACCATGTTAGAAAAATTTGTCTGCTGTATCTTTTTCAGGAAAATGGAGTGTTCTGATAATACTACTGTTTCTATAATTTAGATATACTCAAAGGAAGTTAATTTGCCTAATGTTATTGTTCTAAATACCTAGAAAAATGAGCTTAGGGAAGTCCATCAGCCAACTCTCCAAATGCCTGGCAGGTAACCATTATCAGCTAAACACTTCAAGTTTAGCTAACCAATTTGGAAGCCACTGCTGAAATCATAGGTAATTCAAAATTATAGTTTCTTATTTGCCACTCTACGATTGTTTTGTATATATTTATTTCTGAAACAGTTTTGAATTTAAGATCTTGGATATTTTTGAAATTCATTTTTTTGCAGATAATTCTTTCAAATGGTTAGGATAAAATTGTTACCATTGTATTGCTTTGTCTTTCCATAGAAGCTGGACTGTCTTCCTTTAAATCACTCATGAAAATAGAATGAAAGGCAATGTGCTTTTTCTGGCTCATTGTTGGTTCAAGTCCTATCATCAGCTTCCTTTCACTTCTTGCTCTGAAGTGTTTTTAATATCATAAATAGGAGGTGGTAACGGATGATAGAAAGGGAGATATTCTGAATAGGAAGGACATTTTCCCTCTTTATTATCCAGCTAGACAGGTGAAGGGCAACATCTAGTGCCAAAGGTAGGAATTGTCAATTCAACTGGGGATTCTTTTCTTACATTACCAGTAATTTTGTCTTGTCACTTCTTAAGATTGCAGAGATTCAAAAAGGAAGAGACTGAATACTGGAGTTATCCCTGAATGCTCCTTGATTTACCCATCAAAAGACAGTGTGGTATTCCAGCTCAGTATTTTCTTTTTTAATAAGAAAATAGAATAAGGGGTAAAAGTAACTAATTAAAAAATAGGGTTGCCAAATGGATTATGAACATGTTTGATCTCCTTGTAAAGTTCTCTGAACAGGACAGTCAACTGCATGATAAAAGCCTTGTTTGAAAAAGGTTCACACCCAAGAGTGGTTTTTGACAGATGTTACCATTAAAAAAGACAGTCAGTTGGTATAGTGGTTAAGGCATCAAATTAGAAACCAGGAAAAGGTGAGTTCTAGTGTTACCTTGGGCACAAAGCCAACTGAGTGACCTGAGGCCAGTCACTTTTTCTTAGCCCTAGGAAAAAGGCAATGGCAAACCAATTTTGAAAAACCTTACCAAGAAAACTGCAGAGACTTATCCACATTGTCTCCAAGAATTGGCCGTAATTGTATGGAAGAAAAAACAGTAAAAAGATGTTGCATGACCATACTATTCCTTTATAAACACTTTAGTTTTAAGAGATATAAGTAAGAACTACTGTACTGAGAAGAAAAAGGATTACAGTGAAAGATTATGTCTGAATCTCATGAAATTCTATTTGTGAGCCAGGTTGACTAGAAGTAAATATCGAAATAGATCTTGGAGTTATTTCTGTTTTAATTTATTGTTTTACCTCCTTAAATAAAAAAGATATGATTCATGTGAACCTTACATTGAATGAAACCAAGGATAAGGGCCTCCAATTTTCACACATTTTCCTACATTTGATGTGGAGTGTTAGATCTTGAAAACCAGAAAAGCAGTAAAATAAAGTATAATATTAATTATATTCTGAGTTGAACACCTCTGGTAAAAAGTATAAATTATGTTCTGATAATATAAGGTGAGATCGGTACATGTGAGATCTCATCTCATCTTTTAATGGTACCTCAGAAAGAATTAGATAGGACAGGACTGTAGTCACAGCGTCCATAATTATTTTTTCAACTATCTCTCCTGTGCTTTCTCCAGTATCATCTTAGTTGTACCATCTTAGCTGATTAAAAACTAATTTTTACACTCCTAATAAGTTTGAAAACTGACTCATTAAACATTTTTAAAAAGAAAACAAATATAAATTATTTTGCCAATGATTCAAAAGCATTATGTAGATATTTATGTATTGTTTTGGGCTACTGTAAGCCACCCAAAAAAATTGTCACCAAGTGCCCTAAAAGTGAAAAAAAATCAAGACAATCCAGTTGCCTTTTGAAAAGGCAGCTTTGAGACAACCATGACCTGAATGATCTCCATTGACATCACTAAGTGCCCTATAAATGTTCAGAAACTTTGTAATGTTTCTTTTTTATTGCTTTTTAGTTAATAACAAAAAAGGAAAAAGCACTCTCCAATTCCCAACCAAAATAACATCACACATACACTTAGGCTATTAGCTCAAAACTCAGTCAAGGATCTTTTCTGAACAATATCTCCTCATGCAATACATTCAACCAGCTTGCAGTAGGCTCCCATATGGCTGTTGTTGTTGTTGTTGTTGTTAGTTGCAAAGTCATGTCCGACCCATCGTGACCCCATGAACAACATTCCTCCTGGCCTCCCTGTCTTCTACAATCTTCTGGAGTCCATTTAAGCTCATACATACTGCTTCAGTGACTCCATCCAGCGACCTCATTCTCTGTTGTCCCCTTCTTCTATTGCCCTCAATCTTTCCCAGCATTAGTCTCTTCTCCAGTGAATCCTTCCTTCTCATTAGGTGGCCAAAGTATTTGAGTTTCATCTTCAGGATCCGGCCTTTTAAAGAGCAGTCAGGGTTGATCTCCTCTAGGACTGACCGGTTTGATCACCTTACAGTCCAAGGGACTCACAGGAGTCTTCTCCAGCACCATAGTTCAAAGGCTTCAATTCTTTGGCGCTCAGCCTTTGTTATGCTCCAACTTTCACAGCCATACATTGCAACCGGGAAAATGATAGCCTTGACTACATACACTTTTGTTGGCAGGGTGATGTCTCTGCTTTTTAGTATGCTGTCTAGATTTCCCACAGCTTTCCTCCCCAGGAGCATCTTTTAATTTATTGGCTGCAGTTCCCATCTGCTGTGATCTTGGAGCCCAGGAAAATAAAATCTGTCATTACCTCCATTTCTTCCCCATCTATTTGTGAGTAACTTATTTTAAGTTAAAGTAAATAGTAGGTGGTTGGAAGTAAATATTCTGCATCTTCTACACTGTATCTCTTAAACATTGGAACTTGGTATCTGTTTTGCAAGCAGATAAAAATATCAATATTTATTGGTATGTTTCCATAAAGTAATCACTTTTATTCTATTTTAACCTACTTCTTTATGTAGTCCATATATATAATTAGTTTGATTTGAATAACCTATACAAATCAGGCCTGCTTTAAGAGTGGCATAATTTAAGGTAGGTGCATAATACAAGCTGCTGTTCAAGTGTGCTACTGTACAAAGATGGAATTAGACTAAGACATGGGTCAGGTTCAAGCTCACTCCTACTGGTTATTCTAAAAATGCTCTGAGTGACTTTGACCTTCTCTCCCTCCTTCTTTCCCTCTTTCTTGCTCTCATTCTCTCAGTCTCTCACCCAACTACCTTACAAGGTTGGCATGCAAAAACCTTGGAGGTAGGAGTGCTATCCAGTCTGCAGATCTTCTCCAAAAGTTGTAAAATTTAATGCTGAAAAGTTTTTTTTCTAAAAATAGAACCTGATATATTTAACTAAATAATATTCATTTGGGGGAACATGGTCCCATTTTTTATGGACTGCAACTTGGCATACCAATTTATGGGCCAGGTATGACCCTCAGCCTGAGAAAAGTAAGGTCATAGAAAATTACTCATCAGTATATATTACCTGCATCCTGATTGTGGGTCATTACACTGCATTTCCTCCCTATCAATGGAATGTGGGCTACAGTATTTTGACTTGAAAGGTACTCTCTAGATTGCATAGCTTGTATATAATAATGTGAGCATCCCCGGGGCAAATCTGTCCCCTGGTTACACTTGTGTATTACTAGCCAAAATGTGTCAAAACATAATGGCATGCTATTACATGCAAGGAGGTACTTCATATGGCATGGGTAAAATTGGTCTCTATTTTGCAGAGGGTCAGAACTTTGTGAGGTTGGGGCTTGCATTGCATGATCATAACTGCCCTCTTGACTTTTTTGATGCTCTTCCCCAATGGGTGCTCTGATCATATATACTTTTTCCTGCCTGCCAACCTTTTTATAGGTAGTTCCCTCTTTCATAGGAGGAGAGGCTAACCCATTTGAAAGTAAACTGTTTTGAATGGAAAAATGGCCTTTCAAGAGGAAACAGAGACCTTTTCACCCCATATTAATCTTCCACTTAAAATTCTGGCCTTAGTGATGATAATATAAAAAAAAATCCCCAAGGGAATTTTTACATGTTTTTAAATTTCTCACTGTTATTTCATTGGCTGAGTTACACTAATTTCTGACTTAATTTATCAAAACTGCTCTGATTGCAAAAGTGTAAAATTCAAAATGTGTCATGGAACATCTTTTGTTCTCACCGCCAGAACTGCAGCATTGGTTTAATTACGTAGTAAAGTGTTTGAATCTTACACCTGCAAAAAATGTATTTAGGATAATACAATCAGTGTGTATCAACTCTCAGAATCCAAGCATCAAGGAGAGAAGCTTTTGTAACTAGTATATGATTAGGAGGGGGAAAAAAAACTACAGAGAGTCCTTGACTTACAACAGTTCGTTTAGTGACCATTCAAAGTTACGACCTTGAAAAAACTGACTCATGACCATTTTTCACATTTACGACCGTTGTGTGCATCTGCACTGTCACATGAGCAAAAGTCAGATGCTTGACAACTGACTCATACTTATGACCATTGCAGTGTCCCACAGTCATTTTGTGACCTGACAAGTAAAGTCAGTGAGGAAGCCAGATCCACTTAACAACTCTGTGACAAACTTAACAATTGCAGTGATTCACTTAACAAATGTGGCAAGAAAAGTTGTAAAATGGGGTAAAATTATCTTAACAAATTTCTCACTTAGAAACATAAATTTTGGGCTCAATTAGTCGTAAGTCAAGGATTACCTGTATTGTGCAAAATAAACTAAAAATACTTAATTGGTTTGCACAGTGCAGTTTATAGGTACAGAATATTATATTGCCCTCACTATGCCTGAACATTTGGCCTGGGAACAAGTATTCTTAATACCGAAGTTAAACCAGATTGGCATTCTATTTTTCTTTAAAATAGGAGTAAAGTACTTCAGTAAGTAACCAAGGGCAGATACTGAAGGACTCTTCCTATACCTGTTTGAGCTCCATCTCTGAATAAATTTTTGGTTCCCAAGGCTACCATTGGTGAAAAGTATTCTCTGGTTATGCCACACTACTGCAGTTCCCTTCCAGAGAAAGCTATTAAGCCTTATTGGCAGACCCTGATTTATGTTGGCCTTTGTCAGTGAAATTAATTGGTTTTCTTTGGAAACCAGTTCAATGATCAATGATCTCATGACTATGTTTTAGCATGTTTCAATTTGTCTGCTGTTGTGGTCTTTGTGTTTTCTGGTTTTAGGTTCTATTTGGTAAATCTGCCTTGAGGGCCATTTGCAAAAAGGCATCATCCTCATTTTAAAACCTGAAAAGATTGGGAATACTTGTACTTCTGGAATTCACATTCTGGAATTTTGCTGAGGGCCAGACTGGTTGCCAATTAGACTGCAGGCATATGCATAGTTTGCATGCATACGTCAGTGTATGTAAGGTCAGATTTTCAGAGGGGGGAAAAGTTTTGTCTGCAATGGTAATTTGCATCTTATAATAAGGAAGCCAGTTATGAGATGCTGGTGGACTTATGCAAGGAATCAAGCTTGAAAACACATACCCATTATGAGTGCTTTCCTTCATGATGAGATAGGTCCTCATTGTGCACTGTATAATGAATTTTGAAGACACAGATGCTTATTGTTGAAAGTTTTTCTGGGGTTAATTCTTCCCCTGATTACATACAAAACTTTCATTAACACTAATAGCAATTGCATGCTAAACACAAGAGGAAAAAGAACTTTATGTGCCAGGGATGACAGTTACAATTTAAAAAGTCATGGTAAGGCTTCCTGCAATAAGATTATAACTGTATTAGCAATTTTAGAAAATGGTAGCTAAGTTAGCTGTCTCTGGTAGCTGTCTCTGATAACATCCATGTTAAGTTATTTTATCCTTTCCTTCTTTAAGAAAAAGAATGTACTCTTTCATTGGAGGTAGATATGTGCTGAACTGTTCTAAAATTCTGAGTAACTTCTGAATTATAGACATATTCTACATTTATAGAATAGAACATCACATGCAAAAATGTGCAAAAATGTAACTTCAGTGTAATTTGGTAGTGGCAGAATTCTTGATAGCAGTAACTTCTGGAGAGTCAGTCTCATTTGGTCATATCAGAGTTACTTTATAATATAGCATGCAAGTATTCTTTGGGGAAAAATTGATGGTAGCATTTGAGGCATTTAACTGACAGTACATTACAAAACAGCAACAGCTGCCTTATAAAAAGATACATTTAAAAAAAAGAATATAGTACAGCACATTCAGAAATGCCCATAGTGGGATAACAAAGACACAGAACAGCTGCATTTATAAAATATTTATTAAGTTAATCAAAGCCTAGCAAAGCCTGTGTGTGATGAGGAATTAGATGGTATAAAAATACAGGATTCAATTTTTCCACATTTATTTTCTAGTATATTGCATGATTTTATCCAAGATACATCTCTCCATATTAGCCCTTCCACTGTCATGACTTTCAGATCTGTTGAACAGCAACATTTACAATGTCCAGTCATCATAATGTCCATAAGTTTTAAATCCAGTTCATTTGAAAAGTACTGTGTTGACAAAAAATTTTATACACTTACTCCATCAGCCATGAAGCACTGATGGTATTTCTTGCTGTTCTAAAGAAGACATGCAGATTGCCAGGAATAGTTCAATTTTTTTGTATCATTTTTAAAAAAATCTTAAATCATTGCTTTTTTTTCACATCATGATAATCTAGGAAACAAGTGTGTCAGTAATCGAACCATGATCAATAAGAAGCAAGCGTTCTAGCTTTGGATCTCCTCAATCCTGGTTTGAAGATTTTGATAATTTGATATTTGATTGAATCCAGACTGAATTAGAAAATCATAACTCATAAGTCATAAATCTTATGGGAATATTCAGTTTCTAATTTAAATAAATATTTTAAGAATATGTTTTAAAAATACATTACTAAACTTGATATATGGCAATTGTGCTGTATACCTCTTGTGCTATCACTTCTTCTTTCCTTATAGTAAAATCCTTAAACAAGTACCACAGCTGACCAGATTTTCAGAAGTTCCACAATTCTCTCCTGAAAATCTGTAGCTTGTAAAACCTCCCTCATTTTCTTGCTGATCCAACTGTGTTTTCAACATTTTTATCAATATATATAAATGGACATAGAAACCTCTATCATGCAAATATAGTATATTTAGCATTTAAATATGTATTTTAAAATATTTGATATCCTTTACTTATGTTATTGTATCATAATACTCACAAAAGTCTGATGCATGAGCTCACCTGATACATGAGCCAGGTGAGTCTGTTGCTTTCCTACAATCACCTGCCAAAATTGCCATCATAGTTATTCAAACATTTTCAAGGAAAAAATTAAGAAAGTTCAGCTGCCTTTTGAAAAGCATCTTTGGGACAAACATGACCTGGATAATTGAGAATCTCCATAGACATCACTATCTTTAACATTTAACTCCTAAATCATAATAATTGTGCTGAGTATGGAATAATGAGAGTCAAAAGTCATATATTCTAAGAACATCTAACTTGGGGAATGCTGGACAATAGAGAGGCATCATAGCTAATACATAGGTGAGAGCTGTGAGTAAGATAACATTCATATACAGTATAAGGGTGGTAAACCATAAAAGCAATAAGCCTTCATTATGTTTATTTCCAATCTCATTTCTTACCTGTCAAGCTTAGTTCAGAAGTATGTACCTTAGGTGATAGGCAGTAATTGTGAAAAAAAATCTTGTACAATAATTTGATCATTTATTCTGCCATTTTTGTGTCTTTCCCTCAGTTATATTTTTATACAATGCCTTGAAACTAGATTTTTACATCTGATTAGAAAGAATCCAACCATAAATAAATTAAACTAAATCATAGGTATATAACTTGTAAGGGGCATGAATATAATTTTGAATTTAAATAGATTATTCTGCTGAAATATATCTGAATGTGCAAAACATTCATATATATTTCTGTAAAAGTTGTTTAAAATATATTACATATTTTATGAGCCTAATTCTAAAGGAACATGTGTAGGATTGTTGGGCTTAAATTGCTTGGTTTGCACATTTTGCATATTGTATACATACCTATTAGGAGATATTTTTGAACCCAATGCAATTTACCATGGAGTGAGGAATGAGAATGAGTTTTCATTATTGATCTGAACATATTCAGGACAGAAAAGAAACGGGACACAGACTCTAGATTTAGGCAAGCATCGCTTTGCCATAAGACAAAAAAGACCTCTCTAGTAATCCATCCTCAGAGTTGCTAAGTAGATTCTTTTGGTGAAGTCTGCTGGTACGAATGAAGACAACTTTCCTGTTTCTCATTCCATTTACCCACAGCAGCACCAGATCAAATTTGACTGTTCTCCACAAAAGTAGAGAAGAGCTGGATCTATTTACCATTTGGATGGTAAACTTCAGCTGATATTTTCACAACCCATCCATGCTTTTTCCAATATTTCCTGTAGTTTAGTTTCCCAAATGAATTAGGCTCAGTCTTTACTAAGTCCTTTACTCTTTTAATGTTCAAAGGCTTAAGTGATAAATTTAAACCCCCCAAGAACAATTTATTTATTGTGTCATCTTTTAAATGAACACTTTTATTTTTGCAGGTTACTTGAAACCATTTTTGCTTTTGTTGGATACAATTTCAAGTATGTGTGAACAAATGACAATTCTTTAAAAAATTAATAAAAGGCAGGTAGGACCTCTGCGCTAAGAACCAGGATCAGGTCTCCTCAGCTATTTCGTATTCCAGGGAATATTAAAACATCGGGCTGGATTGGAAGGTTGAGGGGGGGAAATCCAGCAAGCAAATACTAGCAAATCCTTCTAAACTGCTGCTGGTAAAATTGCAAAGTACTGTGTTATCAATTCCCCAGGAGCTGTGCTTCACTTAAAGAAGAGCTTTATCCTCCTTATGTTGGATAACAGAAGATATATCCCACACAGCTCAAATCTAATTTTAGTTAGTTAATATGTCTGTTGCTTTAAACCATTCTGCCAAGTTGCTTCTCATGTTATCTGCCAAAATTATCAATGTGCTTTTTTTGCATTTTATGTATATAGATAATACAAACTTTTATCGCATGCACTTCATGTTAGTGCAGGTGCAGTGTGTATTTTAATTTATTCTCTTGTCTTTGTTACTCTGAATTGTATCTTGTGGTTTTTTAGAATTAAAACCACCTTATGAAAGACTGAGACATCTTTTTGCAGTTCTTCTCCTGCTACGCATTAGTTTAAAATCAGCAGTAGCCACAAATACTAGATCTTGGATGTTTTATAAGGTCGGTTTTTATAATCATTATCTGTTGTATTAGTACATGGATAAGGAAGAGTTCCCTAAAGATATCCTGGATCAGTACTTCTATAGTCCTTCTTAGTTGGCTTGTTTAAATAAGGTTGACAGGAGTTGAACTCCAAAATATTTCAAGGGCACTAAGTTACCTGCTGAAGTCTATGGATTTTACTCTGGGGCCTAGAAATTAATTGTTATATTGTCTTTACTGGAGCCCTGAATTAGGTTCAACCTACAAAATATGTAGCTAGCAAGGTGCAGCAAGCAAGGAACTCATAAAGTGTCAGCTTGCAGTTCACCCAGCGCATTCAGTTTCCTATCAATTACTATCAAGTTCCACGATGAAGGAATCAATATGCTTTTGGGATCTGCAGAGAAATGTTCAATTGCTCCATTTTGTAGTGCTAAGATGGCTGTAGTTCAGAACAGATTGTTAAGTTTGCATGAAGAGACAGATGCAGAGTGCTTCAAGCTCTTAGTTTATTAGTGACTACAGCTCAGAACGGACCCAATTTGGCTGGGCTGCGGCTGCTACTTATAGCCAGGAGCCACAGTTGCCAGCCAATCAGAGTGTAGGGTTTTCCCGCACTTTTTAAACCAATCATTTCCAACATTTTACAAGAACAGTTCAAACTAAACCAATGACTTCAAACCTACATACATAACACCCCTCCCCACTAGGTTCAGTCCATACTCAAACCCCAACCTATCTAATGTATTCTTTTAAATAGGTGGGGCTCTTACGTTGAGACCTACATGGTTCAGATGTTTTAAGGTTCTCACCTTGTGAGAGAGGAAATGTGTCTGCTGACATTTCCTTACTTGGACTTGTAGTAATGGTAGAACCTGTTTGGTTACTACAACCTGGTCTCTCCTCCCAATCCATCTCCAACCCAATGTCAGCACCTAAATCAGGTAGTGATGTGCAATCTTCCATTTGTGAAAATGGTTGTTGGTATTGTGACAGGTTTTGGGATGGTTCCTGTTGTGTTAGCTCGTTACACATGGGGTTGATTCTTACTTGCTGATTACTCTCATAATCCTCCCCTTCCCCTAGAAGAGGCAGTAGGTATGGGAACCAGAGAGGAGCAAGGGCAATGCTCCTGTGGTAATCTGGATCTTAATTGATCAATGTGCCTGCTCCAGAGGACACTATCCTCCGTTTGTACCCTGTAAGACCTGGGGCCTGTGATTTGGGTTATCTCAGCAGGAATCCATAATGGTTCACCCATGAGGTTCTTAGCATAAACAGAATCACCCACAGTGAAAGTGCAAATTTTACTAGTGGAATCTAGTGGTGCGTTGGGTGCGTAAGTGGGATGGAGGCGGTCAAGGGGAGACCTGAGTTTCCTACCCATCAACAATTCAGCTGGGGTTAAATTAGTTGAGGGTTGGGAGTGATATGCTGAACACTGAGAAGTTTTTCAACTCTCTCAGTGATATCCCTGGACCCAATTGCTGAAGTTTTTCCTTGGTAAATCATACCATACGTTCAGCCCGGCCGTTAGTCGAAGGATGCCCAGGGGCTGTCAGGGCATGTCTGATACCCTGTTGTGCTAGATATGATTCAAAAGGTTGGATGTAAATTGAGGGCCATTGTCAGAAACAAGCACATCAGGTAACCCGTGAGTTACAAAAATCTTTTTAAGCTGTTTGATGACAGCTTCAGTTGTGGTGGATGCCATAGGGATAACCTCCAGCCATTTGGAATATGCATCAACTATAATAAGGAAAGTGTGCCCTCTGGTAGGGCCAGCAAAATCAATGTGAATCCTGGACCATGGGCCCCTAGGACATTCCCATTCCTGTGTGGGGGCGAGAGGTGGGGCAGGCCTGACTACTGACAGTTGGAACAAGATGCAACCCAGTTTTCAACCATTTTGTCAATACCTGGCCACCATAAATAACTCCTGGCCAATCCCTTCATTCTGACAATTCCTGGATGACCCTCATGTAACATTTCCAAAACCTCTTTTTGTAGTTTTGCAGGAATAACCACCCTGTTACCCCACAAAATACATCCTCTTAATACAGATAATTCAGTTTGCCTGGATTTAAAAGGTTGGGCGAGTTGAGGTAGATCTTGAAGTGGCCAACCTTTCTTAATCCAGCCTATGACAGGAGCCAATAAAGTGTCTTTGGCAGTCTCTCTGGCAATTTGAGCAGCATGTACTGGAAGTTTGGCAACAGTTTCTAGGAAAAAGATGTGAGTCTCAGGAACAGGGTCCTCAATGTGTGAAGGAAGTGGGCAGACTCAAAGCATCTGCATGCCCAATGTCTTTACCAGGTCTGTGGATCAGTTTGTATGAATAAGCAGCAAGAAATTCAGTCCATCTCAGCATTCTTGGTGACAGGATCATGGGCGTTGGTTTGTCCCCTGCCACAATGCCTAACAGAGGTTTGTGATCTGTGACAATAGTAAATGTTCTCCCATATAAATACTCATGGAATTTTTGACAGCTGCAACAATTCCAAGGTTTCCTTGTCCAGTTGGCTGTAATTTCTCTCTGCTTTAGTCAAGGTGCAGTAAAATGCAATAGGAGCTTCCCTCCGCTGGGAAGCATGTGGCTCAAACCCCCACTCCAAAGGGAGGCATCACAAGTCAGAACAACAGGAAAGTTCTCAGAGAACTGTATCAGCACAGCATCAGATGTGATTAGTCTCTTGATATTGTTAAATGCAGCTTGTTCCTTCCTCCCCAGACCCAAGCAGATTTTTGTCCAGCAACCTATGTAGGGGTTCTGCAATGGTTGCCTTCTGAGGTAGAAACATATGATAGAAGTTAATGAGTCCCAAGAATGCTTGCAAATCTGTTTTGCATTTTGGCCTGGGGGCTTCTTTGATTGCCTGAACTTTGCCTCTGTGGGGTGGATGCCATGTTTATCAATCATGTAACCCAAGAATTCCACTTTATCTGTTCTAAGTGTGCATTTTTCTTCTTTGACTTTTAACCCGCTTTTTGAATCTAGTTAAGACTTCCCTGAGTCTCTCGTGTAATTGAGTGTCATTTTCAGCAGAAATTAAAACATCATCAAAATAGGGCACCACCCTGGCAACCCTTGTAACATTCTTTCCATAAGGCTTTGGAAGATGCCTGGTGCCACGCTTACTCCAAATTGCAACCTTTTGCATTTGAAGGCACCTCTATGGGTCACAATGGTTTGGGCTTCAGCAGTGGCATCATCAACTGTTAATTGTTGATATGCCTGTGCCAGGTCCAACTTGGCAAAAACTGTGCCCCTCCAAGAGAGTGTAATAAATGATGCACCACTGGAACTGGATATGCTCTGTTGTAGCGCATGATTCAATGTCCCCTTGTAGTCTCCCAGATTCTCACAGACCCATCAGCCTTGACTGGTGTGACTATGGGTGTCTCCCACCTGGAGTGATCAGTGGGCTCTAAAACCCCTTGGGCTATTAGTTTATCTAATTGTGCAATTTTTTCCTTTAAGGCAAATGGGACTCTTCTGGGTTTTAAACGGATTGGTTGTACCTTGGGATCTAGGTTAAATGTGATGGGGGTCCCCAAGTACTTGCCTAATCCGTCGCTGAAGACCTCTGGAAACTCAGACTTCAAGGCCTCTTCCCACTCAGTGTTGCTCACGTGATTGATGCCAGTCACCTCGATGCCCAACGGGTTGAACCACTCAAGGCCCAGCAGACTTGGGTGGTCCTTGTCCACGATGGTCAGTGGTAGGCGTTTGGTGTGGCCCTTGAATTTCACGTTGAATTCTCTTGTTCCAACTACTGGAATCTTGTTCCCTTGGTAGTCTTTAAGAGTCATGCTTGCTTCTTGAAGTGCTTCTTCTGGATGTTGGGAAGAAGTCTGTGAATAGTGTCCCATGACACCATAGAAAGGTATGAGCCTGAGTCCACTTCCATTTGGCAAGGCCTTCCTTCAATAAGTACCTTGACATGCACTTTTCTGCTTCTTAAAGGTGATGAATGACCAATAGTTACTGTTTGATGAGTTTCATTCTTCCCATTTGCTTCTGTGCTGCACCCCATTTTCTCACTGAGATTGTTGGGCCTGAATTCTTTGTCTTTGCTTGTAGCAAACTTTCTTCTGTTGGGTGGAGTTCTGGATGATTTGCAGACTCTTGCTAGGTGTCCTCTTTTATCACAACGGAAGCAAATGGTGTCTAAAAACTTGCATTCAGTGCGGGGTGGCTTCCCCACAACCTCTGCAGTAGAAATCTTGCCTCTTTTTTCCAGGTCTTTCTTTTCCACTCCATTCTGAGTCTGTAAATTCCTTCCTCCACCTCACTACAGTCTGACTCAGAATCTATTTGCTCACAATGAGTTGTTGTGGATTTTTCCACATCAGGATGGCTTGTGGCCTTGTTGATTTTCTTCATGGCTGCTGCTGAGGACTTGGTAGCTTCTGCTGAAGAGGCCTCTTCTATTGCTTCCTTCAGCGTGATCTTAGGTTTCAGTAATAACTTGCTCTGTAGCACCTTGTCTTTAAGGCCCAGAACAAATCGATCACGCATGGCCTCTTCTAAATTGTTAAATTCGCATGCACCCCCCATGTCTCTTAAACTTGCCATGAAGTCATTTACGTTTTCGCTTTCCCTTTGATCACGACGGTAAAACTCATGTCTGTTAATGAGGCACGATACTTGTGGCACGTAATGGGCTCTTAACAGTTTTTCTAAGTCAGGCCATTCCGTTACCTTCACGTCTGCAGCTCCCGCCAATGCCTTCGCCATCTTGAAAATGGCCGGACCGCAGTGCGTGAGAAAGACCGCCCTCTTCTGTTTCTCGGAAATGTCGGCAAGATCGTTTCCTTCCAGATACATTTGGAAACAATCTGCATACGACTCCCAGTCTTCTGCCGTCGGATCGAACGGGGCTGGGGGGGTGTTCAGTGCAGCCATCTCACTCTCCTTCTGTTCCGCATTGCCGTCTTCTTCAGGGGAATCCCACCTTCATCGCCAGTGTTAAGTTTGCATGAAGAGACAGACGCGGAGTGCTTCAAGCTCTTAGTTTATTAGTGACTACAGCTCAGAAGGGACCCAATTTGGCTGGGCTGCGGCTGTTACTTATAGCCAGCAGCCGCAGTTGCCAGCCAATCAGAGTGCAGGGTTTTCCCGCACTTTTTAAACCAATCATTTCTAACATTTTACAAGAACAGTTCAAACTAAACCAATGACTTCAAACCTACATACATAACACAGGTGACTGTGTTTTGTTTTTTTTAGCATACTGACAAAAGGGAGCTAATTGTAAAAATCTACGGCATATATGGGCATTCAACAGTTTGCAGCCCTCAGCCATTTTATATGCATTCTGCTCCCTGCTCTTTGCCTAATTAGTAGCGTAAGCAATTAAGCACATTGATTAATGGTCTCCTGTCTTCTTTCTAGCAATAATCATTGGGAGAATCTGATAGACTCATCATAATCCTATTGTGTAAGTCTATATTTACAGGTCTCTCTTGATGAGATTCTGTAGGAATCCCACTAGAAGCAAACCCTTCAACTGTATGAGATACCATTAATGCTTCAACAAAATTAGTGTCCTTGATCCTGCTAATATTGTCTGCTTGTCTGAACTTAAAAATGTATTTCAAATCTAACACTGAAATTTCTTTCCCTCATTTGTTTGACTAAGAGCCAGTATATATAAGCACTGTAGAAATACATCCAGGCAGTATTTCCCATGTTCCCATGATTTTGCTGTCATCTCATTCCCAGATCACAGGTGTAACAGGCTTAGGTGAAGCTTAGCCATATCATCACTGAAATAGTATTTCCCTCTGATTCTGATACAGATTAACAGAGTTGGAAGGGACCTTGTAGGTCATTTAGTCCATCCCCTGCCCAAGCAGGAGACCCTACACCATTTCTGACAAATGGGAGTCCAATCTCTTCTTGAAAACCTCCAGTGATGAAGCTCCCACAACATCCGAAGGCAAGCTGTTCCATTGGTTGATTGTTCTCACTGTCAGAAAATTTCTCCTTATTTCTAGTTGAATCTCTCCTTGATCAGTTTCCATTATTCCTTGTCTGGCCTTCGGGTGCCTTAGAAAATAGCTTCACCATTTCCTCTCTGTGACAGCCCCTCAAATATTGGAATACTATTATCATGTCTCCCCTGGTCCTTCTCTTCACTAGACTAGCCATGCCCAGTTCCTGTAACTGTTCTTCATATGTTTTAGTCTCCAGTCCCCTAATCATCCTGATTCTCTTCTCTGTACTTTTTCTAGAGTCTCAACATCTTTTTTATAGTGTGGTAACCAAAACTGTGCAGTATTTTACGTGTGGTTTTACTAAGGCTTTATAGAGTGGTATTAGTATCTCACTTGATCTTGATTGTATCCCTCTGTTAATGCAATTTAGGATTGCATTAGCTTTTTTGGCTGCCCCTGCACACTACTGGCTCATATTAAACTTGTTGTCCACTAAAACTTCAAGATGTCATAGTTACTGCTAGTAAGCCTGGTTTCACCCAATCTATATGTGTGCTTTTGGTGTTTCTTGCCTAAGTGCAAGACTTTATTTTTCTCTACTTTACATTTCATTTTGTTAGATAGGGCCCAGTGTTCAAGTCTGTCAAGATCCATCTGTATCTTGAGCCTATCATCTAGGATTTTAGCTATTCCTGCCAGCTTCATATCATCTGCAAATTTGGTAAGTTCCCCTTCTATTACCTTTTCTAAATCATTTATGAAGATATTGAATAATACTGGGACTGACAGAACCTTGTGGTACCCCACTGCTTTTCTCCATGTAGATATATACCCATTAAGGACTACTCGTTGAGTACGGTTTGTCAGCCAGTTGCAAGTCCATCTGGCGGTGGTGCTATTTATTCCACTTTCTTCTAGCTTACTAAGAAGTAGGTTGTGGTCTACTTTGTCGAATGCCTTGCTGAAGTCTAAATATATTATGTCCACAGTATTTCGCTGGTCTACTAATTTAGTCACTATGTTGAAGAATGAAATAAGATTTGTTTGGCATGATCTGTTTTTAACAAACCCGTACTGACTGCTAGTTATTACTTTACTCATTTCTAGAAGTTGGCAAATCTGGTTTTTTAAAATTATTATTATGGTGGTTAATCTTTGGTGAGATTCACAGCCTTTGGGGCTGGTTGGTAGCTCAACAGGTTGAGTTCTAACCAAGGACCTAGGAACTGTTAAGGTAGTGTTGGGGGATATAAGCTGTTCCAAATAGGGTGGTTTTTTGTAGAATCAGGATATTCAAGTCTGATAAATTCAGAATTTCCGAATAGCGAGATAGCCCTTTTGGTATTGCTCCAAAGGCTCCAATTACAATTGGGATAACACATGATTTCTTTTTCCAAAGTTGCTCAACTTCAATTTACAAGTCCTGGTACTTTGTGATTTTTTCTTGCTGCTTGTCTTCAATTTGTGAATCACCAGGTATTGCAGTGTCAATAAACCAACCCTTTTTCTTTTCAACTATTGTTATGTCAGGTGTGTTGTGGGCCAAGTGCTTGTCAGTCTGAATTCTGAAGTCTCACAAGATCTTGACTTTTTTTTTTATCTCCAGAACCTTTTCAACCTGATGTTCCCAGTAGTTGTTACTATACTCAAATCCAAACTTTTGGCACAGTTTTCAGTGAATGATTTTAGCAACTCAGTTATGGCATTCTAAGTAGTCAGTTTGGGAAATTTTGCTACACCCACTGATTAAATGGTCAACTGTTTCATCTTTCTCATTACAGAGGTGGCATTTGCTGTTGGTGGTGACATGCTGAATCTTTGCCTTCATGCAATTTGTGGCTAAGGCTTGTTCTTAAGCAGCCAAAATAAAGCCTTCAGTTTCTTTTTTCAGTATTCCTGATTTTAGCCAGTTCCATGTTCCACTATGTTGAAGAATGAAATAAGATTTGTTTGGCATGATCTGTTTTTAACAAACCCGTGCTGACTGCTAGTTATTACTTTACTCATTTCTAGATGTTGGCGGATCTATTATTATTGTTGTTGTTGTTGTTGTTGTTATCTTTTCCAGTACCAGGTGTTGATGTTAATTTCCTGAGTCTGTTTCTTTTCCTTTTTTGAAGATGGGAACCACACTAGCTCTTTTACAGTCCTTTGGTAGTTCCCCGGTGCTCCAGGATTTTTGAAAGATGTGGTAGTGGTTCTGAGATGACATCTGCCAGCTCCTTTAGAACTCTGGGATGTAATCAATTAGGTCCCAGTGATTTGTATTCATCGAGATCAGACAGGTTTTCTCTTATTATTTTTTTGCTCATTTTAACTTTTATTTCTAGTTCATTATTTATTTATTTTACAGTTACGTTTTGGGTAGGTTGGGTTATAGTTTCTTTTTGCGTGAAGACCGATGCAAAGAATGAGTTAAGCAGCTCTGCTTTCTCTCTGCTGCTTGTTACTTCCTTGCTGTCTTCTCTCTTTAGTGGACCAACTGTTTCCTTGATTCTTTTTTTCTTATTATTTATATGTTGGAAGAAACTTTTTTTGTTATCTTTGACTTTTGTTGCAAGTCTGTGTTCATTTTGAGCCTTTGCTTTCCTGACTTCATCTTTGCAGATTCTGGCTATCTGCTGATATTCTGCCTTAGTTGTGTTCCCTCTTTCCATTTTCTGTACTTGTCCTTTTTGTCTTTCAATTTGTCAGAGAAATCTTTGTGCAACCATGCTGGTTTCTTCTTTGATTTCTTGTTTTTCTTTTTCAGTGGTATTGTGCTGGTCTGGGCTTTTATGATACCCTCCTATACTGTTTCCAAGATGTATAAAATCTGTTAGGCTGTCACCCATTACTTTGGAGGGAAGCTAAGTGTGTGCAGTGATTCAAACACAGTCAGCTGAGGCAGTGTCAGCACTATAAGGTAGACCAGACTAAGAAACCAATACCATGTAGGTCATGAGTACTTCTATTTAAATAACTACAGTAACATAATCTTGAAAATCTAAAAGTACTTCCTCTGTCCTTCCCTTTATCTTTGTTTGAAATAAGGAGAGGGTGGTTTGAAGCAATTTTTTCAAGTTATTTTTTTCAGCTGAAGCAGTCAGCCTGCTTCTTTTCTGACTGTTGCCTTGGTAGCAACTCTTCCTCCATCCTTCAAGGCCATTCCTTATGTCCTCTATGAATAGGATTCAGCCATGAGGACAAAGGCTATCCTGATATAGTTTACTGCCAATTCAAACATAGAAATTAACTCAACACTGGGGAAATACCCATAAATTATATTCTAATTCTCCCTCATAAGCAGTAGATACATTTCTACAATGATAAAGGATTAAGTTTGGGGAAGAGAAAAGTAAAGTATGAAGGAGCTATTTAAACACTTTTTCTTTTAATGCTTTTACTGCTTGCTTTTCTAAGTTTTTTTACAAACTTTAGAAAAATTTGTAAAGGTCTTGGTGTTATAAATTATATTCCTAGACTCCTATCATTTAACTCTTCTGTGTTGAGATCAAGATTTATGCAGCTTAATTTGCTCTGTTCGGTATCGTCAAATGGTACCTCCTTAAATATCCATAGGCTAGCCACAGCATCATAGTAGGTAACATTTGTAACCTTTCCTTATGACCACTTTCAGGTAGATATGTTTATGTCACACAATCCAGCTTTAATTCTGGGAATCCCTGTACACAGATAACCACAAATTCAGTAACCAGCAGTAAAGTTCATAAAGTAGCAAAGCAAATCTAAACAACAAACCTTCCCAGGAGAAATTCATTTATTGAAACAGTAACAGCTGGGCTTTGCTGTGATTTATTATTGTAAAGATTGAGATTCAGCTGGTATTTGTATTTTTAAGGGCTAGAGATTCAGCTCTAATTTCCTTTTTGTGTATGGCTTTTAGAAATTATAGTTTAATTCTTCTTCTTCTTGTGCCATATTGTCATCGCACGTTGGCGATTATGTTGGCGATCCTATTTTTATCAACAGCCGCATGAAAAAGTGCTGGTGAGTTTAGTCCAAACCAGTCCCTTAGATTTTGAAGCCACAATATTTCTTCTTCTGCTTGGACCTCATTTGCTTTCAATCTTTCCCTGGAGGATTAAGTGAAGTATGTCGTATTTTTCCAGGTGTCGCATCACATGTCCAAAATATTCTAACTTTTGCTTTTTAATGGTTTTGATGATTTCCCCTGGCTCTCCCAGGTGGCTTATCACCTTGTCATTTCTGATTTTGTCAACCCAGCTTATATGTAATAGCCGTCTGTCAATCCACATTTCAAATGCTTCTTGTCTCTTCAAGTGGCTTTCTGTCAGAGACCAACTCTCTACTCTGTAGAGCAGGATAGAAAAGATGTAACATCTGACGAGCCTGATTTTCAATCTTAGGCTTATGTTGTGACTTTAGAAGACCTTAGTTTAATAGTACCTGTAAATGCAGCTTTTATTGCTGACTGTATTCCATCTCTGTGATGAAATTGATTTTAAACTAGAAGTGTTAAAGTGTCTATATCGAAGCACTTCTGAAATGGTCATGGTTCTTCTTCATCCCTTGAATTTTGAATTTTGTCATCTGATGATAAAATCCTTAATAAATTATCCTTGTTGGATTAATTGCATATTTTTCATAGGCTATCTTTGTTTAGTTTAGTTTAGTTTAATTTTTAACATTCAAGATGGCATTGTAAACTATTATAACAATAGTCTATAAAAAGAAAGCAAATAAAACCTTAAACTCTCTATTTAAGCATAGTATAAATCTACTAAAGTTTTGGACACTTACAAAACAACAAAAATGATCTTTAAAATGTATAGGCTTTGGGCAGATCCTTCTAGGTATTTTTTGCAAGGGTTACTAAGAAGGTCTTTACTACAATGCCAAACCTTACAGACAGGTAGGTTCCCATGAAGAGATGATCCGAGTCATACATTGCATATAGCCTGAAAGTTTAAAAATAGCCATTTGTGTTTTTCCTATAAATAAATATGAAACCATACCAGTTTTACTATAATAGGCAACTTACAATTTGACTAGGTTAGATTTTTGCTGCGTTAGTTGTAAAAAGCAATTTCAAAGGTACAATGCTTTAACAATTTATTGAAGAGATTAATCTAGTTGTTCCCAAAACATAGATAAAAGCATCCAGGCTATTTTAGTTTTTAAAAGGTTGGGAATGGTGGAGGAGTTTGAATCAGTAAAAGTATTTTGTTGTATTTCAGCTGGCAGCAGCATTGGTCAATCTTATCTGGACTCACAAGCTTAACTGTGTTGAGTAAGATAAGTACTTGGATCATTTGGAAATACCAGGGCTAAATGTGAAAATATAGGGAATGTGTTTTACTGAAATACTTAAATCGCTTGATATTTTAATTTTTTTGTAAAGGTTTTGAAAGATTGCCTTTTAAGTTTGACTTACTTTCCATATAGAGTCGGCAATATAAGCAACTAAGCACTGTATGTGCTAATAGCTTCTAAGATACCTCCAATTTTTCCAATTTTTGTTTCTTTAAGACATACTGCACTTTAAATGGAAGCCAACAATTCAATTTTAAAACATATAAAAAAAGGCAAATGGAATTATTTGTTATATAACTATGGACAGAAGAGTTAGTAATTTTAGGAATCAATGAGTCCAGATGTTTAAAAAAGTGAACTATACTTATGATTTAAAAATGAAACTAATTCATCAGACAATATTATTTCAAATCTATTTGGAACCCTCAAAGAATGGATAGACATTTAGAACTTCTTATGTTAGTGATTAAGAATATTCTTTAATTCACATGGTTTGGTCTAGGTTTAGTGTAATTTTGTTTTTATTTCAAATTAAAATATAGATAAAGATATAATTTGGCAAAGAAATGTTATCTCTAATGTAATGTTGAATTATTTTCCTAAAATGTAGAATTTGCCATATTAGGAAGAATTTTCTTTTTAGAACCCTTGTAGGTCTCTAAAGGGACTAAAGGGAATAATTCTATGTCATTTAAAAATTATTCTGCTGCTTTTAAGGAATATATCCATGTTTGTTTGGTTTTTTTTGAAAAAAAGTTTTATTTTTACAACAAACATATACAAAGAAAACATATAATATGCCGGTAACTCAAAACTCCTTATACATCTTTTCCATTCTCATCTATAGTTTGTTTTTATATACTCTCATATATAACATATTCCATATTTTTAAATTAATGTATCTTATATCCCTTCATGTTATTACTTCAAAGCTGTTCCTGGTGGACAAACACATACTAACAAATATACTAAACATTAAAAGCAAAAAAGTCTTTTTTTGAGAACAGTGTGCTACCGGACCCTCCCTTCTCTTTGTCACTAAATTTCAGTTATACACTTTCACACATTTTTTACATTCTATCTCATTTATCATGACCATTTGTACTATTTCCCTTTATTTCCCCCCATCATATTTCCAAACAATTATTAAAACACTTTTGTCTCATGTTTACAATATCGTTCTTCTTAAAAGACATCTTTTGCCCTTGATTATTACATCTGAGGATAGCACCCCATCTTTTTTACCAAATATTATTTAAAACAGTCTTTCAAAATCATTATCTCTGTTAAGCCTTTATAATGAAAAACAATAAGATTGTAAATATCTATAACCATTATGACAATTATAACAAAGATGATTCTTTCTATTCAAATTTAGTTCTATTCAAAGTATTTCCATTTTAATCCCATATTAAATCCATATCATATAAAAAAAAGACAAGACAAGAAAAAAGCTTTAAATTTCATTTCTAATATAGTCATATATTTTAGGTACTCTTAAAAATTCCTTTAAGTCATCCTAGTCTAATTACATTAACCATTATCTCAATATCCCCCTAGATAGATAAATTCTTTATACTTAGTACATTTCTCTTGCTTCTGTATATCTTGCTTCCATTTACAGCTTTCTTTTGTACTCCACCCCCCTTTCTTCTCCCTTCCCTTTCTATTCTTTCTATTCCTTTCCTACCTGGTTTCCCCTTCTGAAATCCTATCCTTTGGCTCCTTATAAGGTTAAGATCAAGCTTTTTTTTGAGTGTTAATTCAAGTTTTAAATTCTTGACTCTCTTCCCTCTTTTCCTCTTTTTCCCCTTATGCTTTTTCTTGATTACACCAGCCGTTTCTGGATTCTTTAAGATGGCATCCTCTTCTTGTTCCGCCCTTCTTGCTCAGCCAAAATTTCCTGTTGTTTTATATATTTCAGGACCTCCATTTTTACCCATTGTAGCTCTTTGTATAAATAGCGTTTTAAATTTGTATAAATAGCATTTTAACTTCTCCCACAGATGATGACATTCTTGAAAGAGGTTTTCCTTTTAAAACAACCCCCAATTAGTCTTAGTCCACTTAAAGTCCTCTATGTAAAAAGCCAAAAACCTCTAAATGTCCAAGGTTGTCTTTTGCTTCTTTGCTCCTTTCGCTTCTCTGGGGGTGCAACAATGTTTCAATTGTAATGTATCTTTTTCCAAATGATGTTACAAATCCACTCTTAATCCTTTTAAGTCCTGGTGGTATCCTCAGTTCCAGATAGCACCCTACTTTCACTTTTCTTTTCCCTTCCTCTGTCTGCTTCCTTTCTTTTCTTTATATACAAAGTTCTTTAAGATTCCAAAAATTCCACAAATTCTTCTTCACTTGGCACTTTATTTTCAGCTTATAAAAAGCCTATCAATCTTAATGTCCAAGCAAATTAATAACCTTCTTCACAGGCTTGTCTTTTTCTCTTATCTTTCCAAGCTGTCTGCATCGAAGGAGGAAAAGATAAAAAATCTGTCTTTTCACTTTCTAGCACCACTTCTTTAAAAGTCTTTCTTTTTAAAATAAACAGAAATTACTATTCACCTTAGGGCACTTCAAACAGATGTTTTCCAACTCCAGCCCGTTCTGCTACACTTTCTCCCAGCAACTTCCTCCTGTACGTTCTTGTCCGCTTGAGGACTTCTTCAGAGTGGCCATTTCTGACCACTGCTTTGCCGCCTTCAGGAAAGGGAAAATCGACTGGGGGGGAGAGATGCAGCTTTCTTCCACCCAGCCAACAGCTCCCCCTTCTTCACCACCTCTACGGGGTGGTATTAACCCCAAAGCCAGCCGGCTTGGGGTCTTCCAGCGGTAAGCACGGACCAAAACCACGCACGATCACAGATTTCGCGTCCGTCCTTGAAGCTGCTCAAACCGGATGTCCCAGGAATATATCCATGTTTTGAGCTTATTATCTGTTTTTTAAAAGTGTTAGTATTCTAAAAATTATAAGATGACATTAAGTTTCTATATGGTCCAGATTTAATGATAAGCTCAACATTTGAATTCATTCCATGTAGATCTTTTGTTTTTGTTTATTCAATCATGTTCAGTTCATTTAATCATTACAATATATTTAAATTTTATATTTGTATGTTTTTTGTTTTATTTTATTTTTAAAACTTATTATAAACATTAAAAATGAGGTGAAGGAAATTGACATAGCAGACTGGGCAACTGAAAAATATTACAGAAGACGGGCAATGGCAAACCGGTCTCAATTCTGTTGCCAAGAAAATTGTTTGACTATTTCTACATAATCATCAGGAATTCTTTTTCACAGGAATTCATGAAAGAATTTAGTGCATTTGAACATATTCAGAATATTTTATTTCACAATAAATATTGATATGTATCAAGGATTTGCTGAAAATAAACCAGGGAGAGGCTCTTTTCATGTTTACAGCTTAAGATATATACTACATCAAGTCATTTTACAAATGAGGGCAAAAGAAACAAAACAAATGTAATTATAACCACAGGGACATATTAGAGTGGCAGGCATATTTTGCTATCACTTGCCTAGTTTAGGACAAAGTTTGGTTTGGAAGAAAAATCCCAGAACAGACTTATTCTGTAAATTGCTTATCATTAGAGTAATCCAAATTCAGAACCAATGCTATCCAGTCCTCTGCCTTTAGAGGACATGGGTTTGGAGATTGTGTCTTTGTGGAGCATCTTTTGTCTCATACTCTTCAGCTCTTCTTCTTTTTTTTCTGTTTATTAAATTTTATTTAGTCTTCAAAATTTAATAACATAAAATAAAACTTTATACATCATTATATCAACATCAAGACATCTTTTACATTTCCTTATCATCTTTCTATATACACATTTCTTTCATTATACAATTTCAACAATTATAAATAAATATATATAGATATGAATATAGATATGAGTAAATATATAGTTTCTTATTCTTTACCCAATTGTCATTTTGATTTCTTTTTATTCTTAAACCATTCATACCAGGCATCCCAGACATTATAATATGTCGACTCTTCTTTGTCTCTTAATTTCATTGTTAGCCTGTCCATCTCTGCACAATCTAAAAAAATTTTTATAACAACATCCTCTGATGGTATATTTTCCTGCTTCCAAAATTGTGCATAGGAAATCCTAGCAGCTGTTAAGATATGTAGCATAATGTATTTATCTTTTTTATTATATTTGTATGTTATTATGCCTAATAGAAATAGTTCTGGTTTGGGTTCAATTTTCTGTTTTGTTATTTCTTCTAGCCACAATTGTATTATATTCCAATATTTCTTGACCTCTGGGCAGGTCCACCACATATGAAAATATGTACTTTTTTTGTTTTTACACTTCCAACAGCCTGGGCTTAGGTTAAACATTTTTGCTAGTCTAGCAGGAGAAAGATGGCATTTCTTCAGCTCTTCTTCACCTGTTTGAGCTTTAAAGTTTTTCATCTCCTGTGTTGAAGAGGAATAAACATTCTCTAATGCCTCATGGATGATGTTAGTAATGGTATAACCAGACCCAACACCCACTTGTTATATTTGACTGCTGCTGGCAAGTTTCCACCATGCCCTCCATGTCTATTTTGGATTGGGATGAGACCTGCAGAAGAGTTGGATATTCTACTTCCCCAAAGGCCTATGTCAGTGATGGCTAACCTTCTCATTGTTATGTGCCAAAAGTGTGTGTGTGCATGCGTGCATGCATGCATACGTGCGTGTGTGCACGCATGCGTGCATGAATGCCTGCACCCATAATGCAATACATGTGCATGCTTCCCCACCCCCCTGTGCATGCACGCGGACCCCTGTACTCCCTGCCCCTGAGCATGCACACGTGTCTCCTGCATGTACCCTGCCCCCTGTGCATGCAGGGCAGATACCCCACAATCAGCTGGCTGGTGGGAGCGCGCGTGTGCATATGCAGTGGAACTGTGCTGGGGCGATGGCTCGCATGCCGGCAGAGATGGCTCTGCATGCCACTTCTGTCACACGTGCCATAGGTTTGCCATCACGTGCCTATGTAATGCCTAACCAGTGCTTCACTATTCCCTGTACAGGCATTTTGCAGGATCCTTCTGTATGTGGGTTTAGCATTCTTCTGGTCACATTTTTAAATAATGGATGACAGATAAACTTCTAAAGTCTATGCAGATTTGCATATGGTGAATGCAAATGCCATAACCTATAAATAGAATGCAACTGGCAATCTAATTGGACTAAGTTGTCATCCTCAAGCATGGAAAAATATAAGCTATCACACAGCTGTGGGCTATGGAAGGCTTGATTATATGTGAGTGACAACTATACCAAAATCTATCCTCCCATTTGGTGAAAGTTTTCTTCAATCAAAGATGCTTCTGGTGTTCTTCTTGTGATTGTATGATAATGCCATTCTTATGAATTGCATAATTAATTGTGTGTCATTCTTCCAAGCCACATAGATTTGTTTCTGATAGAAAAGGCATAAGATCAGTTGCTTGTCACATTAGAATTATTCCGGAAACTCCACATTTAAGCTCTGTCTGAAATGAATGACAAAAAGTGTTACATCTCAGTTGTAGAAAAATCAAAGCAGGAAATCAGTTACTTTCAAAGAGGGCTGTGAATCATTCAAAGCAAGGCATTAATGGACAGCAGGGTTATTATACTTGTTGCTTTTTTGGCTTCCTGTTCAATGCATCTTTTATAGAAAAATATACAAGCCAATTGATGCTTCCTAGATCTACCAAGGAAAAAGAGAGAGGAAAAAAAATCCCACTATTTCTCAGGAAATAAGTCAGCTACATGTTCAGAAGTTTAATTAGACATTTCCCTAGACATTTCTTTCTTCTTTCTTTTTTTGTTTTATGTTGAAAATCAAAACACGTCATTCACTGTTTTCACTTCCCTTGATAAAATATTCTCCAGAAATGAATGTTTAAAGACTTGGTAGTGTAATGTCAAGTAAGCAATGAAACCAATCATGGCCCCTAATTGTATTTTGAATTTTTTTTCTCCTCTTAGAAAAAAAGAATTCTAAAGGGCTCAATTGAACTATCCAAGATTAAGTGTGTAGAACTTGTAAAGAGTGATATCCCAGTCCCATGTCAATATAAATATCCTTTCCAGGTAAGTATCAATATATGCTATTCAATCATCCTAAACATAACCAGTACATTAAACTTGCAAGTCATGCTTAATGCTTTTTTAATTGATCAAAAGATTTAAGCGGTAAAAATTGCTTAGGTGGTGAGAGGGAAACAACTTATAGCATTTTCAGACTTGTTTCTGTTTTTGATTCTCATTGACATTCTTAAAAAGACTCCAGCTGCTTTGTACAATACCTTTCTGATCAAATTTTAGAACAGTATATAAAATTTAATTCTATGCACATATTTGTGCTGTTTCTTCCTTTGTCTATTTCAGCCTCTTGCAAACATTATTTTCACCTGCTGCAAAATGCTTCCAATAGCATTCTTCTCTAGAAAGAAAACTCTAGAAACTCTCCCACCCCATCCCCAAACACAAGTAATTAATTGGGGAGAAAACTTTTAGTTTCTTCTGGGAAATATAGGACTTCTTTTGAGTGGGTTGTGCTAAAGCAAGCCAGATATATAATAATGTAAATGGCATGTGGAATCATTTTTCCCCCTCAGCTGCAGCACAAATGCTAGCTTCCTGTTTGGCAGTGAAAGGAACAATCCGTAATGTGCTGCAAATATAGCGCCATTCAGAAAATCAAGAAATTTTTTTGACCCTAGTGATACAATTCATGATTGATCAAGGTAGAGATAGCTGGTTTCTGTTTCTTACAGGACATTCTTACAGGATGTGAATATTTGTTAGAAAATTAAGAGTTTTACAACCTCAGTTAGGTTTACTTTCTTTTAAAGAGTGATATTGTATTCCAGTCTGTGGAAATCTGTTGAAATTTTGCTAAGATCTAACAATGGAATAATGGATTTTCAGTGCTTTTTATTATATTTTATCCATTGTGTGCAAATATATATAATGACACACACACACACACAAATATCTCAGAATAAGAAATAATGTTCACTTGGAAAAATGTTTAATGCAATAGTTTTGTTAGTAAACTACCACCACTTTAGAATATTTATTATTTATTAATACAAGGTCACTTTTCCTTCTAACATCACATTAGAAACCATTCATAGATCCTGTTAGTTTAGAATTGACTCTAAATCCTTTCTCCCTTCCATCACAGATTTCTCATGACAACTATATCCTCTACATCTTTGCTCCCAACCTAGCAAGCTGCCAGAAATGGGTCATGGTTCTGAAAGAAGGTAATTTGTAACTCATCACATTGTAATTCCTCAAGTCAACACCTCATTTGAAATTCAGTATGTCATGGTAACATACTGGTAATTAAAGACTTTAAGAAATACATACTGGACATAAGCTTTTGTGGCTTTGAAGTGACTTTTATATTCCTGTTTCCAGCTGCAGCCTTTAATTATTCTAATAACACATTTTTTTAAAAAAAGTTGATGGCAAACTGTTGATGGGAAAGATTTATTTCACCTCCATGTGCTGGGAATATTGTTTAAGGATGAAAGGGATATATGTTTATATGTGTTTATCTAATTAAATTGTATGCTGCCTCAATGACTCCTTTTACATAATAGCACATTAAAATAAAACAAGATTGGCCCTTATTACAATGATAACAGCTTATTCTTTTATTATTTGTAATAAGTGCAATGGCATGTACATCATCTGTTCATAATATCATGATGAAATCTGTTCTCCAGACTTCAGAAGTTTTGTGTTTTGCTTTGTTTTAATCACAGTAAAAGTAGCTTTTGCTCTTCTGTCTCATGATCAGGATGCTTTGGAATTTCATTAATACCTGCTCTCTTCTGTTTCATGGGGTGGAGGATGTCATGGAAGCAATTCTTTCCCATCAGATGTAATGATTAAAATGACTATCTGGAATTTGGGAAATGACAATCCCAATACACTTGCAGGGTATCAAATGGGAAAGTCTATTGTAAAAGCTGTTTACCATTATCCGGATTGCTCTGCTTGGAGTATCTGACACTTTCCCCATTTTAGAAACCAGGAACAACACAACTTTGGTGTCAAAGTTTCACCCAAATTTCTGGATAGATGGACGATGGAGATGTTGTGCTCAGCTAGAAAAGATGGCAACAGGCTGTATGGAGTGCGTTCCAGTCAACACTGGTAGGAAATTCAAAAACTTCTCTTCCATCAAGGCTTCAAGAATAATTTAAAGTACTGTTATATAAGCTATAGAACATCTGTAAAATGTGTATGAGAGAAGTTCAAAAAAGCTTTATGTTTAATTCTGTTATTTTTATATAGTGGCTTGACTGCTTTGTGGTTTGGCTCATGGGAGTGATCTGCTCACCATATGGCTTGAATCTGTGATGTGGATCTATTCATTTCCTTTGGGACTGAAAATTTCCAGACTCAGTGTTGCTCATCTATAAAACCAATAAATGTCTAAATACTTAATGTCTCCATAATAGCAGTAGCACTTAGCAGTAGCACTTAGACTTATATACTGGTTCACAGTGTTCACAGCCCTCTCTAAGTGGTTTACAGAGTCAGCATATTGCTCCCAACAATCTGGGTCCTCATTTTACCCACCTCGGAAGGATGGAAGGCTGAGTCAACCTTGAGCCAGTGAGACCTGAACTGCCAAACTGCTGGTATCTGGCAATCAGCAGAAGTAGCCTGCAGTACTACATTCTAATCACTTCGCCACCGGAGCAGTACAAAGCAATGTGAAATGCCGGAAAACCCACCTAAATTATTTTCTTGTGCTGTGTTTGTGATGCAGTCACTGTTTGGAACATATGTGAATGGTACTGTTAGATGGCGTGCAGTATATGAGCTGTACATTAACTATACCTCTTAAACAAGCAAAATATGTATTGCAGATTATCTACTTTAAGCACTAGGTTTCACTTTTGAATTCACTAGGATCTGTGAGTGGTTTTTCTTTCTGGTGCACAAACTTCCTTTGCTCTGGCCTCTGTATTTAAGGGAAATACTCTTATTCTCTTGTCACTCATGTTCTGATTGTGGATTGCTGTTGTGGCCATTGCCAAATCCTACTCCAAATAAATGGCTGCCTAGTTAGCATTGTACAGTTAACTGTACAATGTGTATTCCCTACACATTGTACAGCTATGTATTGTAGGTATTTTGAGAAGAGATCGATCTTCTTGCATATATATGAAATCTTTATTGTAACACCACTGAATCCCATGTATTGTAATGAAAAAAGAACACTAGGTCCAAAGAAAAACATAGCTCTGAAAAACAAAATTGGAAGACATTTACAATTTTTGTGAATTGTCTTTCTATTTGTAAAATAGAAAGAGAGGACAGGGTCCTCTCACCCCTCTTGTTCAACATCTACATGAAGCCATTGGGTGAGATCATCCGTGGCTTTGGGGTGAGGTATCATCAGTAGGCTGATGATACCTAGCTCTACATCTCCACCCCAAACCACCACGTCAGTGATGCCCTCTCCATGATATCCCACTGTTTGGATGCGGTATGGACCTGGATGGATGGAAACATGCTTCAACTCAACCCGGCCAAAACTGAGTGGCTGTGCATACCGGCATCTCGATCCAGTCAGGAGATTCCATCGTTGGTCATAGGGGAAGAGGTGTTGCCCCCTGTGGATAGGGCTCGGAACCTGGGGGTCCTCCTGGATTCACGGCTCAAGTTGGAGGAGCAGGTGGGAGCTGTGGCCAGGGGGGCCTTTGCTCAGGTCCGGCTGGTCCACCAGCTACGTCCATTTCTGGACCAAGATGCCCTGCACACAATCACCCATACACTTGTTACCTCCTGACTCGACTACTGCAATGCTCTCTATTTAGGACTGCCCTTGCATACCATCTGGAGATTGCAGCTGGTGCAGAATGTGGTTGTGCGGGTGGTGATGGGGGTTTTCCGATACTCCCATGTTACACCCCTCCTGCGTGACCTGCATTGGCTGCCGGTTGCCCTCTGGGTGAGATTCAAGGTTTTAGTACTAACATTCATAGTCCTACAAGGCATGGGTCCGGGATATTTAAGGGAGCATCTCCTGCCGATATCGAGTGCCAACGGCCCTGTACGAGCACACAGACAGGAGCTTCTCGGGGTGCCATCGGCGAGTCAATGCCGGTTAGCAATGCCCCGTGGATGGGCCTACTCTGTGGTGGTTCCTGCCCTGTGGAATCAACTACACCTGGGACTCCACCTGGCCCCTGACCTTCGCATCTTCCGTCACGACCTGAAAACTTGGCTATTCGAACAGGCCGGGCTGTGCTGACCTCCTGGGAGCGGGGTTAAATATTTATATTTGATAATGCACACTGGGGTTTTTTACTTTAATTAGACTTGTGACTGTTTAATATTCTTTTAAATAATTTATTGTTGTGGTTGGTTTTAGTTGTGAGCCACCCCGAGTCTTCGGAGATGGGGCGGCATACAAGTCTAAATAATAAATAAATAAATAAAAATAAATAAATAAATGTTTTTCTTTTCTATTTAATTTGGTATACTTATAATTGTGGTTAATTGTGTATTTGGCAAAACTTGCAGATATAGTTTAGATGGAGTCAAGTGCTCATTTCCTAAAATTATTTCATAGCAAAAAGCAAGATATGTTTGCTTATAGTTTCTAAGTCATGATTCTTGATCCAATCAGTACCTTACCCATTCCCTGGGTCATTGGAGATATTCTACTTCAGCTCATGATTTAAAAATATAGGAAACAATCAATATGCAGTTACACTGTAGTCCTTGAAAATGCTCAGGTTTATAATGCTCTTAATTTTTTTTTCTGTTTGGTATGCACACACATTATGTTGATTTCATGTGTTTTTCTTTCCCTAGTCTCTAGTAAACCTCTTCCGCCTACACCAGAGAACAACATGGTGAGCATTAAGATATGGGCAGTACTAATGGAGGAGCCATCATACTATGGCATTGATGTCATGAGGCCTGAAGTTCAGTTTTTGAAATGTTGTATCAAATTTTGCATCTAAAATGTGGTTTAATGATTGCAATTTTTTGTACATCTCTAGTTAAATTTTTTTGTAACATCTCTAGTTAAAAGTAATAGCTCTGCAATTTGTGATGATCATATTTCAATATCTATCCTTTGAATGATGTCTTCCACTATTACTTTCTAAGAATACAGCAACTAGAGCCCAATTTGGTTTAAAAAATATAAGGCTCATTCATTCAGTATCTATTTAGAGACAAAAGGTATAATTTTGAGCCATTTTGGTCTAGTGGTTAAGGCATCAGGATAGAAAGTGGGAGACTGTGAGTTCAAGTCCTGCCGTACCCATGAAAGCTGGGTAGAAAAATTATTTATAAAAATAATAAATATAGCCCACAAATAAATAAATAATAAATGTTAAAAGGCTAGTATGACCTACAGTATTAATATTACAGGCACAGTATATCGTGTAATTTTAGAAATCTCCCTTTTTTGAAATATATGTTTTAACAATGCTGACATACTATATATGTAATCAAATACTTTTTGCAGTCATTTTCTGCTTTTAATATGTCTTTCTTTAAAAAAAAAACAGAAATCATCACTAGATACCAAGGAATCTTCAGTAGTTGCCATTTATGATTATACTGCTCAGAATCCTCAGGAACTGACATTACGATGCAATGAGGAATATTATGTTATTGATAGCTCCGAAGTCCATTGGTGGTTGGTTCAGGATAAGAATGGGTAGGTCTAAAAATAATGTATGTTCTAATTCCCTCCTACATTACATTTTTCCCATGTGCTGTACATTTCTTATTCATTTTGCTTTCCTGTCTTGGATTACTGCACTATACCTTAAGACATATATGAATAAGACATGTATGTTTTATTATGTTTTTCGTTGATGGCCTAGATCAGTGGTGGCTAACCTTTTTCACACCGGCCGGAAACCAGAAGAGCAACTCCCTAGCTCACGTGCACAGAAGCACCGGAAACCAGAAGCTTAGCTTTCCGGCGCATGCATGCACACCGTCCACCTGGTCTTCTAGTTTCTAATGTGCATCGTGTGTGAGGATTGGCTGGCTGGAATGTGCATGTGCTCCGGCGAGCTGCTCTTCCAGTTTCTGGCGCTCCTGCATGCATGAAGACCAGCTGGCCAGTGCTCATGCATGTGCCAGAACCCAGAAGAGTAACAGGCAATGGCTGGTGTGCCCAGAAAGATGGCTTTGCGTGCCACTTCCAGCATTTATGGCATAGGTTCACCATCACAGACCTAGACATTGGTATTTGGACATAAATCTTTTTAACATTTATATGTTATTGTCTTTTACTAATCTAGATGAAATATTAAAATATATTGCAAGTCCATGTATGATATGACATATGTTAAATAATAAAATAAAATTTGAAATAAAATTGAAAGTTTTTCTCTCTGTGTTCAGTAAGAAATGGTGCCATTTATTCATTGATTCCATCAGCAGAAGGTTTGGTATCATGTATTCTGCTCTAACAGACAATTTTAATCAAGTCATATGCTGAAGTTGTTCATCTTTTAATAGAATAATTTATTTGTTTCAGGCATGGAGGATATGTACCAAGCAGCTACATAGTAGAAAAATCACCAGATAATATTAAAATATATAAGTAAGAATTTGTTGTTCCTTTGTATGTAATATCATTATCAAGAGACTGTTTTAACTGAAACTTTGAATTATGTAATTTTTAAATCTTAACATTAAGATGTCAGTTCAATGTTTATTAGAAAAATAAACTGATAATGGCATTAAAAAGCATGTATAAAAATGTTAGCTAGACAGAATTCTCAAGCAATGTTGGGTTAGATTAACGTTCTTTTTTTTTTGAGATCATAGAAAGAAATAGAAATCTCAGTTTTCCTTTCCTTTTACCAGATGTGATCCTAGTTAGGACCAGCTGACCTTTGACATCTTCTTATACTTGGTATTGACAAGGCCTTCCAAAAGCTTGCAAGAAGGCTGTGTCCACCCTTCTCCAATTCATGCAATGCTTTGGAAGAATTTCAAAGGCACAGGTGGCCTCAGGAAGAAAGCGTGGCACAACAAGCATCTGCCTTGCACAAGGCCAGGCAGCAGCAGAAGGAAAGAGATGGTGAAGGTCAGCTAGAGATGGCAGGATCTATGGAGTGCTGGATGGTCAGAGCACCTGGTGCTTTGCACTGTGGCACAAGGGCAGCTGATTGCACCTTGGGCTTCTCAACAGGAGGGGTGGGATGGCAGTGCTGGGGCAGAAGTTAGAGGCCTGGGCACAACAATGGCTGGCTGAGACTGCCAAGCATTTAATTCAGCCTTGCACTAGTGCTCCAATGCCAGAAGGACAGAGAGTTTAAGAGGAGGAGTCCATTACCTTGTCAAGACTCAGGACTGAGAGGAACCAAGACAGGAATGGCTTAAATCAGTGTGGTCCTTGAATTGTGACCGGTTGGATTAAGTTAAAAATGACAATGGGGACTGCTGGCATTCATATTGCTAATCATTGTGGTCATGCTTTATAACCACATTGTTTAGGAATTGAAATTCTGGTTCCAATTACCACCATAACCTGAGGACTATATCTACAAAAAAAATCTTATTTATTTGTCATGATAACATTAATGCTCTTTATGGATTAGTTCCACTTGACACGCAACATGTTTTGCTTTGTACTTAATCATTGCAGCTGGTACAACATGAATATCAGCAGAACCAAAGCAGAAGCAATGCTCAGGGAAGAGGTAAGGTAAATCCCTTTAGGTAGTACATTTTACTGTACTTAAATCAATGTCTTGCTTCATTTACTTGGGCATATAGGAAAGCAACATTCAGTGATGTAATGAAGGAATCGAGTAGTAGTTTTGAATTGAATTTGTTTAAACCCTTTAATTTGAATTGGCTGGTTATGGTGATTGTTGTAAATTATAATTCCCACTCATTGTTCCCCAGTCTGTCTGCTTCCCTCACATGATTGCTGAGCATATAAAATATAGGCAAAATCACTATCTATTGATGGCCTGAGCCTTTGGAAGAAGATTGCTATTGGAAAACATGAAATACCAATACAGAACAAGCAAGAAGGAATTAGCTTTCTTTTGGTACAACTAAAACAGAAGCCAAATTCCAGCTTTCAGCAGCTTTTGAATATTTTGGGAAGCCAACAGTCCAACTTTTCAGTTTAATTTGACATTACTGCATCCCTGTTCATTCTTCATAATTTTGGAGTGTGTTTGTTCCTTGTTAGACATCTCATTTTCTTGCCTTCTTGTACTTTTGCTTTGTTTTACTTTGCTTTAGGCAAATTGTGCATGAATGTATGTGTACATTTACAAGCATGAAGTATAAATGCTTTATTATATGATTAGCAATGGATACATTTAGTCAGCCAGTTACCAGCAGGAAAACCCTGCCTTAGGCACAAAGACAGTTGGGTAACTTTGAGCAAGTCACTCTCTGTACAAACTACTACTGAAGAACATGTTGCCAAAAAGATTGCATGGATTTGTTCAAAAGTTCCCAAAACTGGAATGAATGAATGAATGAATGAATGAATGAATGAATTATGTAGCATTATGAATTATGTAGCTTATGTAGCATTTTAGACATTAAAACTGGTCCTTTTACAGACTCCTTTGTAAATTCATTGTATTTCATCTTTCTGCAGAATAAAGAAGGAGCTTTCATGGTGAGAGACTCAAGGCAGCCTGGCACCTATACAGTCTCTGTCTTCACAAAAGCATTAAAGTAAGCTAGATCTTAGGAAAGGTGGCACTTTTTAAAAAATCATTTAAATAAAAATTAATATTCAGTACAACTTTGTCAGGCATTGGAAATAAGTAAAAATAATTTATTGTAATATACGGCTTTTTCATGACATTTTTTAGAGATCCTTCTTTTCACAATAGTAATCCATCTTCATCTTGTTTTTGTACAATTATTGTGATAAATGCCTTTTAGCATAATTTGATATTTCAAAATAAGGTAAAAATAGATATTATATCTAATATCCTGGCTTTGTTATTAATATACTTTCTTTACCACATAATTTTTAGCACATAATTGATGTGCTAAAGGTCTACAATTGGAATATACTATTACTATCACTAATTTTAGGCTATAGGTATTCATGCTGCCCTCTGAATTATTCATTTGCTCTGCTTGTCTGTTGCTTATTCCCCAAGGATGTGGGCAGCTAACAGTGTCAAAATATATAAAAAATGACCCCTAAACCCAAATGCATTTCAAGGAGTACAAAAAAAATAAAAACCAAAACATAGAAATATCCTGGACCAGCGAAGTCTACTTGTAATTGCAACACATAGAACAGGTAGCTTTTTTCACAATATTCCTAAAGCCCAAATGGATAAAGATAAACAGACCTGACAATGGCAATTCAAAATGGACTCCTTACAAGACCTCATCGGGTGACAATCCTTTAGTGATGGCACCTGGAAAGAGTTGATGCTATTTAATCTGATTAGCTGAGGGATGAATATAGAAGGTTATCCCTCAGATAAACATTTGTTTATAAATATTAATTTATCAACACTAACAGAAGGCATAATTTTGGTGTTGCTGCAATAATAAACAACTTACATAAACACTTACTTTTTATGATCCTATAATCCCGTAATTTGGGATAGAGTTGGGGTGACTGGATGGACTTGAGCATTTACTGGCCAAATGCCCTTCCTGATGCCTACATGGAGTATGCAGCAGATATTTTTTCTTTGCACCCTAGGAGAGAAACATCTGCCACTACCTAGAATTGAACTCTTAACCTTCCAAGTGGGCTGGCAGTGTCTTCATGCCTAGGCCACCATGCCATTGAATAAACAATTTACATATTTCTCTAAAAACTAGTTTTCTTTAAATAATAATCGGTTCTTTAAATAATAATCCCAGCAAACATAATTATATGTTGCTATCTCTTTCAACTATTTATAGAAATAGTCTTCATTTTTTTGATAAAATAATAGAATATAATACCATTGATGTATTCATTTTAGTGAATGTTCTTTAATCTTTCCAAAGTTGAATCTTGATAGTTTCAGCCTAGATAAAGAATTACAGTTTTCATTTTCTGTATTTTTTTCATTTTCCTAAAGATTTAAAGTGTGGCTTTTCAGAGACATTTAATAATGCCAATAGATTTTCTACACAGATCCTTTGGTGATTTCTCTAATTCCAAGATTATTATTTTAAAATCAGAGAAAAGATAAAAGGCTATTTGTTTTATATCTTCATTTTGAAGGAAGGGTAGAACTTATATATATCCTAGTCAATTTAGTCTCCAGACTTTCCAGAGTGTGGCATTCTGGTACTTGTTTGAAGAAACATAACATGAGAAGAAAAAATATATAATTCCACTGTAACAGGTTTCACAGTAAAAAAAAAATTACTGTGGAACTATATGGGTAGCAGAACTCTGATAAAGTGGTTCATAATATTTATTCTATGGTTCAAAACTGAATTGGATTGATGCTTCACGAATCATTGGTCATTTTGCCTTAACTTGCACATTTTTAGCAGCCTTTACCTTATTTTAAAGAGGCATATTTGCTGTCTTTTTTAGCAATGACAATAGCCCTGTTATAAAGCACTATCACATCAAGGAGACTAGTGACAAGCCCAAGAGGTATTACTTGGCTGAGAAACATGTTTTTGATTCTATCCCAGAATTGATCAACTATCATCAGTATAATGCAGGAGGTAAGTTCAGGCAAGAAAGGTAAGAAGATGCAGATAACTTAATTCTAAGATTCTAAAAATGGAGGGAAAAATTATCTTGACATCCGATGTTTTAAATAATTCCTTATTATCAAAGCTCTTATGATAAATCAATATAAATTTACTTAATATCATAAAATGCTGAAAATTTCCTAAATACTGGACCTCTTGCAGGAAGCCTATATTTGCCTTCTCTTTATATGTGCCCCCTTAAGTATAACTTTGAATTATATTCAAGAGAAATTATATAAATAAATGACAGTTTTTTGATTTTCTGAATATCCTGGGAGAAATTTAATATAAAATGCTTAACATATTCAGGTAGATGGTCAAAGTGCCTGTGTTGCATATTCAAAACTTCACCTAATAGGAAAATTATTTTGGTATACTTTATTGAAGTGTCACATCGGTAACTTTGTTATTTTTATATTTGATTCTCAAGTACATTCTTATAGTACATCTCCATAATTCTATTTTTATGGCCCATCATTTTTTCTTAAGCTGCCATAAGCTGGCACTTATGAAGGGTCCTTTGTGCTGTCTGGGCTTGGTTGTTGTTTTCTTGCAGACATTTCATTACCCAAACCAGGTAACAACATCAATGCTAGTATATCACTCTACATTACTAGCACGGATGATGTAATCTAGTTTCAGTAATGAAATGTCTGCAAGAAAACAACCAAGCTCAGAGAGTACCAAGGACCCCTCATTTCAATCTCAAGTTACAAAAATTCCCCTATATACTCTTACTTTTGAGTCTCTTTCAAATGTATTTGTACATTTGTTCAAAACACAGGTCTTGTTACTCGGCTGAGGTATGCTGTCTCCACCTGGAGAGAAAAAGCTCCTGTTACAGCTGGATTAAGTTATGGTAAGTAAACTGGATGTCTTGCTAAAGGAGCTTGTAATTTTTTGGTTTTGAGACAAAATGGAAGTGAAACTCACAGTTCTTTTCTTTAAAATTTAAATAAGGGTAAATAAGGCAATCACAAAGTTTCTTCGTTTCTGTGAATGAGAGTAAGGGTGTGGAGCAGGAGTGTCAAATTCGATTTCATTGAGGGCCACATCAGGGTTGTGTTTGACCTTTGGGGATGGGGTGGGTGTGGCCAGGGTGGTATGGCCAGCTCAACATCACTCATGTCAGGAGCATCTGTGGTGGACAGAGTGCTCTGCCAGTGAAAATGGGCTCCCAAGCTCTGTTTTCAGCTGCAACGGCCTCCTGCAACCCTCCTGAGCTCCATTTTCAAAGGCAGAAGCACTGTGGGCTGGTCCTTTGCTGTTTCCAGGTGGCCCTGTGGGCCAGACCTAAGCACCCCGTGGGTCAGATCCGGCCCCCAGGCCTTGAATTTGACACCCCTGATGTGGAGTATTAGAGAAGTAATGATTAAATGAAGAATTCCTAACCAAGTTCTTTCCACATCCACAAATACTGGCACTATTGATTATATAACAATTATTATTTATTGGACAAAAGCAATTATTAGATTGTTTTTCTTTTTCTTTTCCTAGGCAAATGGATTATTAATCCACAAGAACTAACATTTGAACAGGAGATTGGTGTTGGCGAGTTTGGGGTGGTTCATCTTGGCTACTGGCTTGATCAGATGAAAGTGGCCATAAAGACAATTCGCACAGGAACAATGTCAGAAGAAGACTTTATTGAAGAGGCCCAAGTCATGATGTAAGCAGTATTAACACCTACTAAACTCCCATTTTATTTATGTAATGAATAATGCAATGACATGATTTTTAATCCCTTGATGTGGTTCACATTATTATTTATTTTATTTACATTATTATTGATCAATTTATTTTAAATTTTGATAAGCTGGACCACAATTTTTAATTATTATTTTTATAATTAAACTTAGAATCTTCTTCCAATTTGTTTCTTCAATGGAACACTGAATATTGTGCATCATGAATGAAATTAAAAGATATGATGTGATCGACACATCTCTTCTATAAATATTTACTGGTAGAATTAGAATTATCAAATTAATGTTATTGTCTACAGTTATGGGCCTATGTTTGTATGAACATTAGCAAACGTGTAGTGCTTCTTAATCTCAAGCTGACAACAGGCATTTTTAACATTGGACAAGTCTAATGGCATAAAGCTGCTAAAGCAATGTGCCTTTAATAATAATGGTATCATGATAGTCAGTTTTTGGTTTTTCTGAGGGCTCCTTTTAAGTATCTTCAGAAATTTTGCTATGTACTACTTTTGAAGCAGTAAAGAGTTTCTGTTAAGTCTGCATGAAGAGTCAGACGCGAAGAGTTCCAGCAAAGAGTTTATTCAGTGACTACAGCTCGAATGGACCCAGGGTTGGCTTGGCTATGGCTGCCTCTTATAGCCTGCAGCCGTAGTTGCCAGCCAATGGGAGTGCAGGGTTTCTTCCCGCACTATTTAAACCAATACCATTTGACATTTTACAAGAACAGTTCAAATAAACCAATAACATTCAAACCTACATACATAACACCCCTCCCCACTAGGTTCAGTCCATACCAAACCCCAACCTATCTAATGTATTCCTTTAAATAGGTGGGGCTCTTACGTGTAAGTTGAGACCTTCGTGGTTCAGAAGTTTTAACGTTCTCACCCAGTGAGAGAGGAAATGTGTCTGCTGATATTTCCCTGTTGGGACTTCCTGTGAAAGGAGACCCTGTTAGACTGTTAGAATCTGGTCTCTCCTCCCAACCCATCTCCATTCCAATGTCAGCACCCAAGTCAGGTAGTGATGTGCAATCTTCCACTTCTAAGGATGGATCTTGGCATTGTGACAGGGTTCGGGATGGTTCCTGTCGTAATGGCTTGTTACACATGGGGTTGATTCTTGCTTGCTGATTTTCCTCCTGTTCCTCCCCTTCCCCCCTAGAAGTGACATCAGGTGAGGGACCCAGAGAGAGACAGGGGGAATGTTCCTGAGGGAACCTGGATCTAAGTTGGTCAATGTGCCTGCTCCAGAGGAGTCCATCCTCTGTTTGTACCCTGTAAGAACGAGGGCCAGTGATGTGAGTTATTTCAGCAGGAATCCACAAAGGTTCACCTATATGGTTCCTACCATATACAGAATCACCCACACTGAAAGAACGAACTTTGGAAGTGGAATCCAGTGGTGCGTTGGGTGCGTAGTGGGATGAAGGCAGTCAAGGGAGACCTAAGTTTCCTGCCCATCAACAACTCTGCTGGGGACAAGTTATTTGATGGGCTAGGAGTGATGTGTTGAACACTAAGAAGTTTTTCAAGCTTCTCAGTGATGTCCCCAGGACCCAGCTGCTGAAGCTTCTCTTTGGTAAAGCGTACCATGCGTTCAGCCCGGCCATTAGCCAAAGGTGCCCAGGGCAGTGAGGGCATGTCTGATACCCTGTTGTGCTAGAAAGGATTCAAAATGTTAGATGTGAATTGAGGGCCATTGTCAGAGACAAGGACATCTGGTAACCCATGGGTTACAAACAATTTTCTGAGCTGCTTGATGACAGCCTCAGTTGTAGTGGATGTCATGGGAATTACCTCTAGCCATTTGGAATATGCATCTACTATAACTAGAAAAGTGTGCCCTCTAGTAGGGCCTGCAATCAATGTGGATCCTAGACCATGGGCCCCTAGGACATTCCCATTCCTGTGTGGGGGTGTGAGGTGGGCAGGCCTGACTAACTGGCAATTGGGACAAGATGCAACCCAGTTTTCAACCATTTTGTCAATACCTGGCCACCATACATAACTCCTGGCCAATCCCTTCATCCTTACAATCCCAGGATGACCCTCATGTAACATTTCCAAAACCTCTCTTTGCAGTTTTGCATGAATAACCACCCTGTTACCCCACAAAATACATCCTCTTAGTACAGATAATTCAGTTTGCCGGGACTTAAAAGGTTGGGCAAGGTGAGGTAGATCTTGAAGAGGCCAACCTTTCTTAATCCAGCCTATAACAGGAGCCAACACAGTGTCTTTGGCAGTCTCTCTGGCAATCTCAGCAGCATGGACTGGAAGCTTAGCAACAGTCTCTAGGAAAAAGGTGTGTGTTTCAGGTTCAAAGTCCTCCTTGTGGCAAGGCAGTGGGCAACGACTCAGTGCATCAGCATGTCCAATGCCCTTGCCAGGCCTGTGAATCAGTTTGTATGAATAGGCTGCAAGAAATTCAGTCCACCTCAACATTCTTGGTGACAGGATAGTAGGTGTAGGTTTGTCTCCTGCCACAATGCCTAATAAAGGTTTGTGATCTGTAACAATGGTGAATGACCTGCCATACAGATATTCATGAAATTTCTTGACAGCTGCAACAACTGCTAATGCCTCCTTGTCCAGTTGGCTATAATTCCTCTCTGCTTTGGACAAAGTGCGAGAGTAAAATGCAATAGGGGCTTCCTTCCACTGGGAAGCCTGTGACTCAACCCCCCCCTCCAAAAGGGATGCATCACAAGTCAGTACAACAGGCAAATTCTCAGAGAATTGTATCAATACAGCATCAGATGTGATTAGTCTCTTAATACTATTAAATGCTGATTGTTCCTTCCTCCCCAGATCCAAGCAGCCTTTTATCAAGCAGACGATGCAAAGGTTCAGCAATGGATGCCTTGTGAGGTAGAAACATGTGATAAAAGTTAATGAGTCCAAGGAAGGCTTGCAAATCTGTTTTGCATTTCAGTTTAGGGGCTTCTTTGATTGCTTTAACCTTGGCATCAGTAGGGTGGATGCCATGCTTGTCAATCATGTACCCCAGGAACTCAACTCTGTCTGTTTTAAGTGTGCATTTGTCTTCCTTGACTTTTAACCTCGCTTTTCTGAATCTGGTAAGGACTTCTCTGAGTCTTTCTTGAAGCTGAGTGTCATTTTCAGCAGAGATTAACACATCATCAAAATAAGGCACTACCCCTGGCAGTCCTTGCAGCATTCTTTCCATAAGACTTTGAAAAATGCCAGGTGCCACGCTACTCCAAATTGTAACCTTTTACATTTGAAGGCACCTCTGTGAGTCACAATTGTTTGGGCCTCTGCAGTGGCATCATCAACTGTTAATTGTTGATATGCCTGGGCCAAGTCCAGTTTGGCAAAGACTGTACCCCTGCCAAGGGAATGTAGCAGATGATGCACAACTGGTACTGGGTATGCGCTCTGCTGCAGCGCATGGTTAGTGTCCCCTTATAGTCACCACAGATTCTACTGACCCATCAGCCTTGACTGGTGTGACTATGGGTGTTTCCCATCTGGAGTGGTCAGTGGGCTCTAAAACCCCTTGAGCAATTAATTTATCTAATTGTGCATCAATTTTTCCTTTAAAGCAAATGGAACCCTCCTGGGCTTTAAACGAATGGGGGCACCTTGGGATCTAGGCTGAAAGTGATAGGGTCCCCATATACTTGCCCAGTCCTTCGCTGAAGACCTCTGGAAACTCAGACTTCAAGGACTCCTCCCATTCAGAGTTGCTCACGTGATTGATGCCAGTCACCTCGATGCCTAGTGGCTTGAACCACTCAAGTCCCAGCAAGCTTGGGCGATCCTTGTCCACGATGGTCAGAGGCAAACGTTGGTGTGGCCTTTAAACTGCACATTGAAATCTCTTGCTCCAACTACTGGAATCTTGTTCCCTTGGTAGTCTTTAAGAGTCAGTGCTTGCTTCTGGAAATGTTTCTTCTGAATGTTGGGAAGTAGTCTGTGGATAGTGTCCCATGACACCATAGATAAATAAGAGCCTGAGTCCACTTCCATTTGGCAAGGCCTTCCTTCAATGAATACCTTCATGTGTACTTTTCTGCTTCTCAAGGGTGAAGAATGACCAATAGTGATTGTTTGGTGAGTTTCATTCTTCCCATTTGCTTCTGAATTGCGCCCCATCTTTTCAATGAAGTTGTTGGGCTTAAAGTCTTTTCAGGAAATTTCTTCCTACTAGGTGGAGTTCTGGATGATTTGCAGACTCTGGCTAGGTGACCCCTTTTCTCACAATGTAGGCAGATGGTGTCTAAGAACTTGCTTCAGTGCGGGATGCCCCCCCCACAGCCTCTGCAATAAATTCTTGCCTCTTTCTCCCAGGGTCTTTCCTTTCTTCTCCATTCTGAGTTTAAAAATCCCTTCCTCCACCTCACTGCAATCTGAATCAGAGTCTATTTGTTCGCAATGGGCTGTTGTGGATTTTCCACATCAGAATGGCTTGAGGCCTGGCTTGAGGCCTTGTTAATCTTTTTCATGGCGCTGCTGAGGACTTGGTGGCTTCCGCTGAAACAGCTTCTTCAATGGCCTCTTAAACGTGATCTTAGGTTTCATTAACAGTTTGCTTTGTAAGACCTTATCTTTGAGGCCTAAAACAAACCGATCACGCATGGCCTCTTCTAAATTGGTAAATTCACAAGCACCCCAATGTCCCTTAAACTTGCAATGAAGTCATTAACATTCTCGCTTTCCCCTTGATCCCGACGGTAAAATTCGTGTCTCTTAATGAGGCACGATACTTGTGGGGTAATGGGCTCTTAAAAGCTTCTCCAAATCAGGCCACTCCATTACCTTCAGTTCTGCAGCTCCCCCTAACGCCTTCGCCATCTTGAAGACTGCGGACCGCAGTGCGGAGAAATACCGCCCTCTTCCATCTCTCGGGAATGTCGGCGGTCGTTTCCTTCCAGGTACATCTGGAAGTGATCCCATACGATTCCCAGTCTTCCGCCACCGGATCGAACGGGCTGGGGGGGTTCAGTGCAGCCATCTCGCTCTTCTGCTTGTCTTTCGCCGTCATCTCTCTTCAGGGAAATCCCACCTTCGTCGCCAGTGTTAAGTCTGCATGAAGAGTCAGACGCGAAGAGTTCCAGCAAAGAGTTTATTCAGTGACTACAGCTCGAATGGACCCGGGGTTGGCTTGGCTACGGCTGCCTCTTATAGCCTGCAGCCGTAGTTGCCAGCCAATGGGAGTGCAGGGTTTCTTCCCGCACTATTTAAACCAATACCATTTGACATTTTACAAGAACAGTTCAAATAAACCAATAACATTCAAACCTACATACATAACAGTTTCTATCATTGGCACCCACAAAGAAACTTAAAATATGACTGCTTTGTGATTTAAGAAAAATCTTTCTTACACTGTTTTGCTGTGTCTCACAAACATGACTGTCTCCTAAACATGATTGGCACAATCAGGCATTAAACAATTGGGTTCTTGATTGAAGAAGCTGTATTGGTATATTGTTACAAGTTCTACAAAATACAATCTCTAATGCTGTTTTAATTAAGTTTTAAGAAAATTATTTTTCTTTAAGGTGACCTTTATTCCTGGTGATTGTATGGACACATATTTAACAAGATTCTTATTTTTCTGAAAATAAAAAATATCAGTGAAATTTTGTAAATGTGCAAAAAGAGTAACTTCACAACTGATTTCCATTTCAAGAATTATCCATAGTGAATGAGGGAAATGTAGCATGGTATTTACAATAATTATACTTTTCCCTTTTTCTTTATTTCTTAGCATATCCATCATATATCTGGGTTTCTTATTTTATGTTCTTCTTCCTTATTTTCTGTTGAAATTTCTTAATTTATCTTTTTGCATCATCAGGAAACTATCTCATCCCAAACTGGTCCAGTTACATGGGGTATGCCTGCAAAATTCTCCTATATGTCTAGTATTTGAGTTCATGGAGTCTGGATGTTTATCTGATTATCTGAAAAAGCAACGTGGAAGCTTATCAAAGGAAGAACTTCTTGGAATGTGTCAAGATGTGTGTGAGGGAATGGCTTATCTCGAGGAGGCATCTGTCATTCATAGAGATCTGGTATGTTTGGATCACATCTCGTTTTCCTGCAAAGAAATCTTTAACATAAAAAATCAGCATAAAAATGAAATTACTGACATATATTATCTTTAAATTGTAATGTAAGAAGACTTTCAGTGTTTGTACAACAGTGGAATTGTACAACAGTGGGGATTGTGCAATATTTCTGATTATTCCTTCTACGTGAAAGTATTAAATTTTTATTGAATGTTTGGTTTTGTAGTGCCCAGTAGTCTTCCTATGTAAATTTAATGTCTTCATCGGTTTGTTAATTTCTTATTGTTATTGGTATGATAATATATGATATCACACCAGGGTTCTGTCTGCAGGGCCTAGATAGTATTTGAGTATAAAGGACTGGATAGGGAAAAAAACAGCTTCAAAGTCCACCTTCATAAAATTGACTGTTAATGGATTATGTGACTTCCTAGATCCAGAGATTTTCCATTTTTGGTTCAGGATGAGATAGCATAGTCTCAAACAAAGCCAGAGCTCCATTTACAGAATCTTCTAGACTTATGGCTGCTGCTCAAAAAGCAGATGGCATCCAGGAATTAGGGGGGCTTTGCACAGCTTCATCTTGCATATCAATTATACCACTCCTGGATCAGCATGCTGTGTGCATGGTCATTCATAACCTGGTCACTGTTGAAGTTCTTTTTTTTCTGTTCTCCAGAAGTTCATAAAGGGTTTTCTGTCAGCAATAAACCTTGATATTGTACAATGTGGCTCATATTATCTCTACAAATACTGTACATCCTGTTTTTTTTCTTTCCGCAGGCTGCTCGAACTGTTTGGTGGGCAATTTCAAGTTGTCAAAGTGTCAGATTTTGGAATGTCACGGTAATATAGGTTTATTATACATTATTAGCCCTATAGTTGATAAGTGGAAATCCACTATAGTTTTTAATTATATCCAACCTCACCCAATTCAACTTTATTGTATTGGCAAAAGCTTCTAAAGCTCACTTCTGATCTGTTTCCACTGAAATTTCTATAACCTACTCCTCCCTGACAGCCAGCTTAAGAGAACTAACGGAGCTCAATTTTTGTATTAGTTTATCATTTGAATTTTCCCACTGTTCCACCTCTGCAAATATGTAACTAGTATGAATGAAGACAGTAAGATTCATAGTACAGCTTTTCCCAACCAGGGGTTTTTCAAATAGGTTAGGACTGTAATTCCCAACATTCCAAGCCAAACCCATCTATAGGCACTACTACATTGAAGGAGACAGCCGCAGCTCATACTTGGGTGTGTTATATTGTATAGCAACTTGCTCAGTGGGACATTAAATGTCTAGGGATAGTCTCAATCATCCGGGTCATGGTTGTCCCAAAGGTGCTTTTCAAAAGTAACTGGAATTTCTGGTTTCTTTGAAGATGTTTTGTTTCTCATCCAAGAAGCTTCTTCAGCTCTTCTTGGATGAGAAGCAAAACGTCTTCAAAGAAAAACCAGAAAGTCCAGTTGCCTCTTGAAAAATAAGCACCTTTGGGACAGTGCAACATTAGTTCCCTCAATTCTATCCTGCAATTTCTCTTCCCTTAAAACTTGCAGATCAGATTTTGAAGGTACCCAAAGGACTATATTAGGGAAGCCATATTATCTTGTCATAATTATGCTGATAGAAGTTCTGCATGGGATGTTATTGGAGTTCACTAATAAATGTCCCAATCACAGACACACCCAACATCCTATCATGCGTAGCTTTCTAGGATCATTTCCTACTTTGCAGATACCTTTCTATCACTTGCCAGCCAGACATATTCCAATTATATCTTATTGGTCAACTGAAGTCAGTTTCTTTCCACAGTCATTACTGCTTTTCTAAAGAGGAGGATGTGAAAGAATAGCAGTACTCATAAAATCAATGATGGCATTGGTTGCAGATAACAACAACCGTCTGTTTTATTTCAACAGCTTCATATTACTGACAGTTAAAGAAAAAGCATGTCTATAGAATGATTAGTTTGATAACATGGAATGAAAGTCAATCTGTGTAACTTCCAATCTGGGTATATATATTCCTGTTCTATTACTGCTGGTGGATCAGATATATAAAAGATAGAGTCTCCTGTATCATTATAACTCATGATTTCAGATTAATGATTCAGTAACATTCTGAGATTTTAATCTTTTTTCATTCATGAGCTATACCATTATAATTACTGATTACTGATTTTGAACAAATTTATCTCTTTTAGGTATGTTCTTGATGATCAATATACCAGCTCCATGGGTACTAAATTCCCCATCAGGTGGTCAGCACCAGAGGTTTTTTCCTATAATCGCTATAGCACCAAGTCAGATGTATGGTCATTTGGTAAGAGTCTTTAACAACAAATATCCTAGTCACATAATTGCTTCAAGCTCTTATGATTAAAAAACTGTTCATTGTTTATCTTAACAGGACAAGAAATTCAACCATGTTTTTATCTTAGATGATCTCTAAAAACATGTCAATGTCATTTTTAAAGTGTAAAGTATTAAAGCCATATTTATTTTTAGAATTTTGTAAAGATGTAGAGCAACAAAACTTTTACAAAACATGAGATCCTTCCGTGGTTTATTGTCACTCCACATCACATGATTTGCATAAAAGGAGCTTTTCTGTTTCTCCCTTCACAGTCTACTTCATATTTTTACTGGGTTGTTAAATCAGCCAAACAGTAATATAATCCAGATATGAAAATGAATACATATCTATGGATGAACAGCTCAAAAGCAATTAAAATTTTAATTTATTCAACTAAAAGGGAATCTAGGATAGAATACATAAATACATTTGCAATACCATTTGTTTGGTTAGAACGTAGTACAGCTTAGCATGGGTGGTGGGTTTGGGGGTGTCTCTTATCATAGTCAGTGATCAGGCATGCAGGGACTGTTTGTTCAAGAAATAGCTAAAAATTTTTGTTTAAAAATGTGTCCATGCTGTGTGAATAAAAATAAAGTCAACTGTGATAGGTTTGCAAGGTTCCCAAATAATCTGGTTTGTTATTTATAGTCAATCAGAAAAACAGCATTTTACATTTCAAGGGCAGGTCAGTTTCTTTTTGCTTCTCATCCTTTCACCTTTCCTCTTTAAGACAAACTCTTTTGAAGCCAGTCATTTAGCAAGTTGATTTACATCAACAAATTTTGATTCAAGTTAAAAAAAGGTCATAGGAGATTGTTCAAATGAATCGGTGCTGTTCTTTATTTTATTTTTCTAAATTTATGGTAATAGTAATAGTGATTTATTTTTTCCAGGATGCTCTGTCCCTAACTTAATCCTTCAGATCTTCCATTGGTGCATCCATTGCCATTGTGACTGAATCCACCTACCTTGGTTATGCTTTCTCTCTTTCTCTTCCACCTCACCCAGGATTATAGACTTCTCCCAAGAGCTAGACCTTTGCACAATATGATCAAAAACATGACAATTTGAGCATGTTCATTTGTGCCCTGAGTGAGGACTGTGGAATTGATCTGTTCAATGATTCATTTGCTTGTTTTCTTGACTATCTGTGGTGCTCTCAAAAGTATATTCCAACACCAAAGTTTAAAAACTGTCAGGAATCTTTCTGTCTTGCACTTTCAAAGTTCAATTTTCACATTCATATAATGTCACAGAGAAAAATATTTCCTTGATTTGATTTTATTGGACTTATATGCCACCCTCTCTCCTAGGGACTCAGGGTGGCTTACAATAAAAATAACAATACAATTAATTAAAAATACATTAAACTAGTAAACTAAGCCCAATAAAGATTTAAACCCAATAAAAGTTAAAATAAGAATAAAACTCCACCCCTTACCCTTCAGTCCAGGCCGGACTGTTGAAACAACCAGGTCTTTAGGTCACAGTGGAAGGAACGGAGGTCGGAGCCAACCGAGCTCCAAGGGGAGTCGATTCCACAGTGTGGGTGCTCCCACAGAGAAGCTCTACCCCGGCACCGCCAGCCAACATTGTCTGGTCAACAGCACCCCAAGGAGGCCCTGTCTGTGGGAGCGCACAGGGCGATTGGAAGTCGACAATTCTGATGTTTGTAGAATAGAATACCTAAAAATTCTATGAATACCTGAATGTATAGAATAGCATCTGAATATCATTTCCAGGCCTTAATTTCTATTCTACTAAGTGCTATTCTGAGGCATAAGCTACCCCAACATTTCAAGAACTTTCTTATTAATTGCACTTGTTGTCATTAGTTGGGCCATCTGTATATTTAACCATAATCCGTTTCTACTTTCCTTTAATTCATTATTGGAACTTTCAAGTCATTTGCATTTTCAGTTATCAAAATGGTATCATCAGCATCACGCAGGTATGCCCTCACTTTTAACCCCATATTCAGCTTCTTCTGATCTAGTTTCCCTTCAATACATATTCAGCATATAGGCTGAATAAATAAAGGGCAAGTACTCATCCTTGTCTCTCTCTTTTGCCAATCTGTAGCTAGTGTGGCTTCCTGATCTTTGTATAGTTTTTGCATGAAGGAAATGGAATCTTTTAAGGCTTTTAAGCACATATAACAGTTTGACATGATCAACACAATTCCATAAATTAAATATAAACTCATACTGACTTCTTGTTGATATTCTTTGTCTTTCTCGATTATCCAGTAATGTCTTACATTCCTCAGCCTTTTCCAAAGCCAACTTGAGCATACGGCATTTCCTCTTCCATGTAAGCATTGTTTTATTAGGATATGAAGGAGTATTTATAATATTTTGCACATTTTTTTGTTATTGATATAAAAACTGACCTCTTCCAATTTGTTGACCTCTATGTTGTTCTCCAGATTTGCTGGCGTAGTTTGGTTAGAACCTTTACCCCATCTTTTTTGGTTGTTTGCCACAATTCTATAAATATTCCATCAGTTTCCATAGCCTTCCAAATTGATAATGAGGAGAGTGCTGATTTAACGTCATCTTCTATTAGAAGATCTTGGAAGTATGGAATATCTTGTTCAGTATCTTGGATGTTGACATCACTGTTGTAAAGAATTTCAGCATACTCCTTCTATTTTTGCTAGACCTTTTCGGAATCAGTTACTATCTGTCCATTGGTGTCTTTCATCACACCATTTCAAGTTGAAAAATATTGAATTCAGCTTTTTTTGGAAGGGTTTCCTTGTTTTTCATGTCTGTTTCCACAGTGTCATTATAGATATTGTTGCAATGTTGCTTCTTATCTCTTCTAACAGTTTTCTGAAACTCTTTGTTAGGTTTCTTCCTGAGATCTTTTTCTTGGTTTTGGCTTCTCTTCTCTTCTTGGCAATTTCCATTGTTTATTCTGACAACTGGTTTGATTCCTTTCTTTTCTTTTCCCTTCTTCTTTCCTTCTTTCTTTCTGTTTCTTGGTCTTTGGCAGTCTCTTTTCACATTTATCAAATTCATTCCACAATTCCTAACGTTCCTTATTGGTGAGGTTTAGGACTTCAAAGTGATTCCTAATATTTTTGAAAATGATGGGTATATATGGTCAAGATCATATCATAGAAATTAGTTGGCTTTCTGCTTCCATTTTAGCTTAACTTGGAACTTGAACATTACCTGCAAAAATTGTAAATGTAAGGACTGTACAAAGTTAATTTTTCATCACTGTGGTATTTTGAAAGAGTTGCTAAAGAAGTCAGTTGTTAAATGAGGACTAGCTGTAGTATAGTCTTCTGACTGAAAGTGTTGATTTGCTGATGCTTAAAATGTCAATGTGTAGAAGCTTCACTGTGTGGAGCTTTCCCATGTTTATGCTTCTTACATTTTATGCTCAATTGTAATTCTATCTTTGTAGTTTCAGATTTTCTTTTTTTCATGGAAGCATCACCAACTAAATGTCCTGAAGCTTTAATCTAATAATTAGTACCCTGAAAGATCTGCAGCTCTTTCTCAATAGTGTGTTAAGTGCCATGTGACCTGAGGAGGGGCCTCATTCGCACTATATTGTCTTTCACATTTAATGTCTACCCTTGTGGTCTTTTGGTAAAACACACAAGTAGTTTGATAATTGCCTTTTCCTGCTAATATGAAATGATGCCTTTGCTATTGTCACTAAAGTGATCGTCTCCTTCTAGCATCTTCTTCTCTCACCACTGCCCAATATAGAGGCCTGCTTGTTTTTGCAGGGTAGCTGGGATGATCGCCATGCCTTAGATGACCCTATCAGGATTATATTCTGTTGACACATTTATGGCATTCTTCACTCATCTCACCCAGTAATACCTTCCTGCCTTTGCTGCCACCACACACACACAGAACAGCAGGATTAGGGAGGGGGAGTGTAGTAATAGTAAGTCACAGTGAACAAACAACATATGAATATATAGTCCAAAGCAAACTCACAATCTGTTGACAATCTGGAGCCTGCTAATATTATTTCATTATTATTATTCATTATTATTATTATTCATTATTACCCTAACCCTAACCCTAACCCTAACCAATGGGCAACCTTACATTTTAATTTGGGAGAAAGTTCCTATAAACTTTCTCTAGTCATATACATTGTGAATCTCACTGAAAAAAGTCTATTTTAAGCAATGGATCAGAACATTAAGATATTTGAGAAAGACAGAGTGGTGGACACTGGTATGTTATTCTTCATAAATTATGTATCCTGCCTTATTTCAGGAGTATTGATGTGGGAGTATATTGATTCTTATGAAGGCAAAACTCCTTATGAAAAT